>JALLPI010000652.1:0-16589 GCA_036939935.1 Cyclotella atomus | reverse complement strand
TTCAGGGAATGTACAATGACGGTGACTTGCTCTTCTTCACAAACACCGGTGTTCTAACAAAAGAGACCGACAAATACAACTACCAAAGTGATACTGTAACTCAACTATTTGCTCACAACTGGATGCAACGCGAGGCGCAAAGAGTAGATCCACTCAAGGAAGAAGATGGGACTGGTGTTCTAGGCCGCATTGCCGATGCTCTTACATTGAAGAAGCTCAATGTTGGTGCATTTGCCATTGATGTCAATGCCATTTCACTCCTGGGCCGCCCTGGCATTTCATCGACACCGTTCATCTTGAGTGGTGGTGGTGTGACAAACTTCAACTACAATCCATCAACTGGTTCAATGAATAGTATGATCACTTCTTTGAACGAGGCAACTGCTCACGACAGTGGTGTATTTGGAGAGCTTTGGTCTAGCAAGCTCATCAAATCCATTGCTGATAATCAGAACATATATAATACTCTTGCTGGAAAAGTCACCGAAACTATTTTCCCAAATTCAGGTCTTGGCAGGCAGCTGCAGATGGTAGCAAAGATGATAGATNATTTTCCCAAATTCAGGTCTTGGCAGGCAGCTGCAGATGGTAGCAAAGATGATAGATTCTAGAGAAGTACGAGGGTCTGATGCAGATGTATTCTTCCTTTCAACAGGAGGCTGGGATACTCATTCAGATGTATTAGATAGACAGAACGAATTATTTGCGGATGTAGATGCTTCCTTCAAGGCATTTTCAGACGAGATGAAAGCTAAGGGAACATGGGATGGTGTTACTCTGATTCAAACGTCTGACTTTGCACGTACACTGAACCCCAATACTGGTCGTGGATCAGACCATGGATGGTATGCTTGTGTCGTTGTATTGATGTTTTTTTGTTTCGTGCTGGTTTCTCAACTGTCACTCTATCTTCCCTCTGTTCTCTATAGGGGCGGCAATTATATTATGATGGGCGGTGGAGTCAAGGGAGGGCAAATAGTAGGATCCTATCCAGACAATCTCACAGACGATGGTGAATTGTCTGTGGGGCGAGGCCGAATGATTCCAACAACAAGCTGGGATGCTGTGTTCCTTCCAATAGCTGAGTGGGCTGGTGTGGATGCAGCTGATTTGGATGGAATTTGTCCAAACAGGGATAGTTTCCCAGCCTCACACTTTACACATGCTGCGAACTTGTTTGAGATGAACTAGTTCCACATTATCAGGTTAGAAATATTTCTGTATTGTTAAAAAGCACATCAGGAACATGCGTGTTGATTCAATACAGTTACCACTAGTAGAAAGTTGCCATTCATAAAGTAGATATTCATATTGAAATGGCACATCCTAAAAACCAGTGACTACAGTAATATCAGGTTGGACAGCTAGCAGAGCCCTAGTTGTCACATCTTTCAAATAATATCGCGTCCATTGCACTTTCACTCACACTGCACTAGTGTGAGGGACAATGAGAGTACCCATCAGCTACACCGCCATCTGAAAGAGGCAGACAAGACACATTCAAATCTAGACTCAGCTAATTGCGGCTGGATTTGACTGAGCCGCAGAAACGGCAAGATCACTGCACTGGTGGTGTCTTTATCCTTATCATGAATGCAGGAGACGTTATCCAAGTCAAGTCAAGTCTGAAAATGTTTCACATCATGAGCACAAATTTCAGGCATCCCTTGCCTATTTGATAGAGTTTGGATACGACCTCGCTATTTCCTATTTCCCGGTCGATTAATGTCTCCTCAAACCCTGGATTCGAGTCTTTTGTAGGTGTTTTGAATTGAATAGCTTGTTTCATGTTGCTTTGCGTTGCATTGCGTGTTTTGTGTTTTACGGATAGGAGTGGATGTGTATTTTGTGTATAACTTGACTGCGTGCTATTAGGTGCTATTCATTTGCAGAGGTGTCAGAAGGTGACGATGTTGATGGCGACGAAGGTGCACAAAATTGACGATGCACCAATGCTGCCTCTGGTCCCACAACGATGCAGAGAGCGCGGCAATTCGTGCTCTTGCACACAAAATCTACCTATTTTGCTGCATCATATCCATTGACATTACACATGTTGTTTATTCGAATCTAAAGGTAATTCGAGAGGGAGGAGGGACCAACACCCACTCTCCCTCCCTCTTCTATCTCCTACATCATCTCCCTACTCCCCCACATCATGAGCTTCCCTGGCCTCGCCCTTCAAAGAACATGGCACCTAGTTGACGCCACCAACCAAACAGTAGGCCGACTCGCCACCACAATCGCCCCGTTACTTCGCGGGAAGCACAAGCCGACGTTTCGTCCAGACGGCGACTGTGGCGATTATGTTGTTATTATCAATGCCGATAAGGTGCGCACTGCTTCTCTTGACACTGTTACCATATTGGCGCCATTCTACTGATTGAGAAGCGATCTGCAAAAAATTATTCGCTGATCCAACTTCTTTACTTTATACATCATCCTGTTCATGCAAACCATCAAATCCATCAACATGTTATCACATCACCTCCATCAGGTCAATCTATCAGGCAAGAAATGGTCCGATAAAATCTACCGCTGGCACACAGGCTACCCGGGTGGATTGAAAGAACGATCCGCGAAAGATATGCTCGAACGCAAACCCACATTCATCCTGCGTAAAGCAATTTTGGGCATGTTATACCGTAACAATCTACGAAGGACGTGCATGGAACCCCGGTTGAAGATTTATGCAGGGCCGGAACATCCTCATACGGCTCAATTGCCAGAGGGGTTGGAGGGTTCGATTCAAGTTCCAAGGAAGAAAACGGGGGGTTATCATTTTGGATTGAACAAGTATTCAATTACACCGTATCAGGTGGGTGGTGCCAAGAGGATTTCATAGATACTTATAAACATTGGGGCTGTTAGCAAGGGCAAAGGGAAAAGAGCTGGGGGTGCGTAAAGAGAGCTTCCAATCCAACGTAAGTATGAATATCAGCTTAAAATAGAAACAACCACAGAGGTGGACCACATCACGTTGTCGAATCCCTTTCGGCTGATTGGGTCACACCTGCTCATGTTTCTTGCCCAAGCTAGCTAGCCTAGCTAGCTTGGGCAAGAGGAGAGTAATCAAGTGAAAGTGAAGAGATTTCATTTTGCTATTTTAGTTCAAAGTCCGTTTTTAAATTATGAAATTACTTCGACTGTTTGCACTCAAGACGAGCCCCTCAATCTTTCACTCCAAAATGGGATTCAGTTACGGCATGAACGAGAACCAAAACCACCTTGTCGCTCAAGGTAGAACAACATCGAGAGTACTGAGCGTGCCAGGAGGGAAATCGTCGATCAATCTCGGATGGGATTCTCCGTCAAACTCGAGTGAGTTGCCTTGGAAACTTCAACTCTTGAACAGCCCATCTAACTTTTTTGAATCTCGTCTCTTTCTCTAGAAACACCAAGCACCGCCGTGGTGACCCAGAAAGAGAAGGAGAATCTCATGAAAGTGATCGGTTCGACAGCAACCACTGCGAAGCCCGAGGAGAAACCCGCTTCTCGTGCTGGTAACAGTGGCGTTTCAAGCAAAGCTTATGCTCAGGGAAGTCGTCAGAATGTAGGTAACGTGATTACCGATCGTCCTACGAGTAGGGTTACTCAGCCTCCAGGTGGTCGTTCGTCCATCTCCTTCTATTGAGCGTGATGAATGGAATGTATTATCTATCTACAGGTAGTACAAGTCAAGTTTGAGGTAGTACAAGTCAAGTTTGAGAAGATTGAAACAATAGAACATCTCATACCAGACATTTAGAAAGAAATGAATGATCTGATAACACCACAACCAACGTTGCATTTCCCTCGTGTAGAACCACTTACGAGCATTGGACTTTAAACTTAACAATGACATGATCAAACTTAACCTTCTGCACGCTTTAAGATGTCACATCAAAGCTTAACCCAAGGACTCAGCTGACCTATCGAATCGAATGTTTGAATCAAGTTGGTTGATGATCTGAGCAAGTAATTGTAATTGTTTCAATTGGATTGTCCAACAAGCTGGGGAGGGTGGAGCTCGATCGGTGCTGGCTTTTTTGATAAGCCATGATAGGTATCATAATGTTGTTAGGATGTACCTGTGCGTCTTTGTTTGGATGTCTCGCTGTCTCTCCTATCAGCCTCTCTCAGCTCACACGAAGGAAAATGAAAATGACAGAGCAACAACAGTGGGATGTCGACCGCAAGAACCCGCCCACAGCAACATCTGCCAATCCATTCAGCGATAGAATACAAATGAAACCTATCGGCGGCATGGCGTTCATGAGAAAGGTTCAATCTCAACCGCCTCCTCAATCCGATTCAAGTAGACTAGGCATCGTGCCCACCCAGCTAAATACCGAAGAACGAAACATAAGCGACAGTCAAAAATCACGCCACCGTGAACTCCAAGAACAAATCACATTCCTTGTCGAGAAGGTACAACAACTATCGAACGAGCTCCAAACTACACGCCAATCTCATCAGCTAGCCTCGGATCAATCACGTGCAGAAATAGCCATGCTCCAATCCGAACTGAAGAATCAACGAATCCGTCATGAGGAGATTGTATCAACACTCCGTAAACGGTTGGTGGAGAGTGAAATGACCAGGAGTAAAATGCAAGAGCAAATGATGCAAATTGTGGAAGTCCAGAATAAGAAGGAAACTGCAGTGAATTCTAGATGGAATGAGATGATATTAAAGGTGAATGAAGATGCCAAGTGGGTTGATGAACAGATGGCTTGTTGGAAGGAGAGTTTGGAGGAGCATGAAAAAAGAATGGAGGGGGCTAAGGCTCGGGGAGAGATGAATGCAGAGTTGCCAATGGGTAGTGCGGTCAAGAGTGACGGTGGGCAAGATATTCGAAGTGAAGATACAGCTGCGGAAAGGAGAAGACAACGAAGGGCAATGTTGGGTTTAGATGAAGAGTTTAGTGATGATTAATGGGGCTTGAACTCGATGCTCTTTGCTGACTCAATGTCTAATGTACATCTTGATTGTAAACTACATAATAGTTGTGAGTAACCCTCTAATAACTTCTTCAACCCACGTTTCCCCTCTTGGCTTTAGAACTCAGATTCAATATAATCACTCTACTACTACTTATCCTTCTGGCGTTTCCCCGGGCAAAGATAACAAAGTTCTTAATCCTAATGATAGTGGCTTAGCTTTACTCAAGTAGAAAAACGCCAAAGCATTTCATATCCTTAACTAAAAATTATTTCACAAACTCGCTCTATCTCGCAGTCGATACAACATAAATCACAAGCTTAAACTTTCACTTCCTCCCCTTCTTGTCATTAACAACATCAAATTAAAATGGGAGGCATGCACGAGGCCAACATCTTACTCAGAAAGGTTAATCTTGGCACGGTCAAGCTTGGTCTTAAGGTAATAGACATACCCTCCAAGAAGAACAAACGAGCATGCAAAAAGACCAATGAAAATAGAGGCAGTAGTATTCTTCGTGGCGGCTCCTCGGACAATAGCCCCATTCTTGCGAACAATCTTGACTCCCTCCATAAAGGTACATGCGTTGTTGTTGGGAGAGGAGGAACCGAGGTTGGCCTCGCATTTGCCGGCGACTTGGTAGAGCTTTTCGCACGATTCCTTGACGGCATCGGCATCGTCGGCATCGCCGCCTCCGTTGTTGGCGTTGTTGTTGTTGGCCTGTTGGGTCTCCTTGCAGGACATGCACTCGGATCCGATCATGGTGGTTTCGGAGTAGGGGAGGCTGGTTCCGTAGGAGAGGGTGGCGAAGGTTTCGGCTCCTCCGTAGGAATCGGCGAATTGGGAGCAGGTATCATCGGTGAAGAGACCGAGGTAGATGTGTCCCCCATTCTCAGAGCAGTAGGCACCTACGTAGTACTTGGCTTGCTCTTCGAGCATACGGTTGTTGTTATTGTTTTGGAACTTGTACTGCTTGCACTCAGCATATTCGCGAATGTTCCAGTCTTCCTTCTTCTGGCCCTCTTCTTCGTAGGGGTTCTTGTCGATACAGTACTCCATACCCTTGTTCATGTAGCATTCGTACTTGCAAATTTCTTCATTAAAGTCGTCGCCTTGACCGTCCTTGTCGCAGCCGCAGTCGCCGTACTCTTCTTCGTACTTGCAGTTGTACTCCTGATCTTGTTGAACGGCCTCGAGGTAGGCTTGCAAGTAGGTTTCCATGTCGATGATGTAGTCACCGTATCCGGCAGAGCATCCGGCGGCATCGCCGGTGGAGCAAGAGCTGGTGGGGCACATGCGGAATCGGACCAACTTGGCGGTGGAGATGCGGACGTCGTCTTCGCCGTTGGCTTCGTCGTTCCATTGTTGGGTGTGGTAGCATCCTTGGAATTTGAGGGACATGTTGGCCACCCATGTGTAGTCTACCTGGTTCTCTTCGAGGCGACGGGCCTTGGAGAGGATGTTGCGGCCGATGGCAGAGTCGGCTGAGATGGAGCCGGCGGCGGAGGCGGCGCCGAAGATGGAGGAGATGAGGGCAAGAGCGAGCTTCATGGTTATTGAATTGATTAGGTGTGTGGCCGCGGGGGAGAAGAGATAATAATATTATGGAAGGAGCGAGGCGTTTGGGATGTTCGATGCTCCACAAGACAGAAATGTGGGATGCATTGGGTCAAAACTAGCTGCCAAAAATCAGCGACATCGTGTAGTCGTTTGAGAAGTATTTCGATATGTAAACCTGCAAACATGAGGACTGTGAGAATCTTCAACGCCTCTTGGAGAATAATTTAGAGGCACCTGCGCTTGTCCATGCTCTAAAAGAATGGATTCAATTTTGGACTTGACCGTTAAGATTACGTAGGAATCCTATTACGTAGCAAATGAGATGCCAAATTCGCCAAAAGAATAGCCTACATGTCTCAAGCATCCCATTGCCAATGCACGAGGCATCGACTCTTGAATGCCTCCGCTTCCATAATTCCAATCTCTTTACCTCACGGCTTTGCCACACCAAATATATCTAATAACAGCACCATGAAGCTCTTCCTGACCGCCATCTTCGCCGCCACGGCCACAGCCAACCCCTTCGCCCCCAAATCCTCCCCCTCCACCCGCGAGGCCGCCTACAAATCCAAGCTCATGCGCGGAGCCACCGCCATCCGTCGCCTCGAGGACGCCTACGACGGATACGTCGAGGCCGACCTCTCCACCTACTCCATCAAGTTCGAGAAGTGCCAAATGGTCAAGCAGTACTCCGGCGAGGGCAACCGCAACGGCAACAACAACAAGAACAAGAACGGAGTCGACACCATCCTGTCCACCAAGCGATTCGTCGTCTTTCGCATGTGCCCCTCCGGCTGTGACTCCTGCTCCTACCAGTACGGAGAGTACATCGTCGACATGGACACCTACCTCGAGGCCACCCTGGAATTCATGCAGCAGAAGCAAGAGAACTACTGCCAGAGCTGTAACCAGTGTTACGAGAAGGCCGCCAACGGCGCAGTCGACGACGATGGATACGCCAACCTCTGCGGATCCGTCGACACCTCCACCTGCTACGATGAGTGCCAGAACATTGAGAACATGGAAGCCAACGGCTACCTCGATGCCTCCCAGTACACCGGCTGCGTTGCGCTCGGGGAGGTTCAGACCGATGACGATGGCCAGAACGCCAGGTACTATGCCGGTTCCATGTGCGCTAGCTCTGGAACCCGTATCAAGATTGGTGTCTTCTCGGATGAGCAGTGCAGTCAGTATGTGGAGGATGCCGATGTTGAGACTTACATGAACATGTTTGCTAACAACAACAACAATAACAACAACAACAACAATGGAAACAACGGTAAGCCTTGTCTTGTAACTTATCACATCTTGTCTGTATAAACATTCTCACAACGACACCTCTCCCCCAATCACAACCATAGCCGCCATGAAGCTCTCCTACCACCTCCTCAAGCAGACCTTCCCCGAAGGTGACTGCGTCGCCTCCTGCCTCCGTCAAAACCAGAACAACAACAACAACAACAATGGTAACGCCGAAGCCGCCGAAGTCTGCCAAAAGCTCTACGAACAAGCCGGCAAATGCGAATCCACCCACGGATTCAACAACGGATACGTCGCCAACCAGAACTACGCCAACCAAGTCCAAAACGAGGCTCTTGTCTGCGATTTCATCTCGTCTGTTTCTGCCGGACATTACGATCAGACTGGAGAGATTGTGATTAGCGGAGGACGTACCACTTTGAGTGGGGGTATGTCTACCTCTGGTGGACAGAAGTTTGCTCTTACGTTCTTTATTCTTGGATCGATTGGACTTGCTGGATATGCGGCTATGTTGCATCAGCAGCTTACCAAGGGTGCCAAGGCTGATTTGAGCCGACAGGGTGGTGCCATGGCTTAAATGCCCGACCTAACAGTTGTCTCACACATGTTTGGAATCCTGTGATATTTTTAAACCCCAGAGAGATAAGTTTGTTTGGATGTTGTTTTGTAGGTGGAGATAAACACAACCTTTGTATGTTGAGAGCTGATGCTCGATATTAAGATATTTTTTTTGTGGTTAGTCAAGGTCCTCTTCAACTCTTACATGCCTCGCTAGAGTATCGTACACTTTGACGGCTGTTATCTGTTACTTATCGCCAATTGACACACCGCCTTTTAGTGGAACTGTTTGACACTCCTCTCAAGACTCTACTCTAGAGAGAGGCAGATAAGGGGAGATCTTTATGTTGTTATTAGATAAGTTAACTTTCATGTATGGTACCCCAAGTCCTATTTTGAGTTGAGATTTGGTGGGTCGAAGGCCAAGCCAACCCTTAACCCCTGGTTCCCCCAGAAGAGCACTTGAACTTCCGGTATTGAACTTTATTAGAACCATTGTAAAAATTCCAATCTGCTAATGTTAACTCCCCACACCAACATCACTGAAGATCCCAAGGTATGTCTTTCAATGTTTGCTCTGGGGTTCTTTATGAATGGTTATGTCAGCATCAGATTAGCCCTTGTGAGGCATATGGGTATCTTTATGAGCGGTGATGTAAGCATCAGATCAGCTCTTGTGGTGCTTAGAACTGAGGCTAAAGTGGATTGCAGACCAAGTCAATAAAGCTGTTCCCACTATTACATTTGCAGTTTCAATGCTTTAATCCGAGTCTATTTTAATTTAGAGTGAAGCTATGCCCCACAGTCACAGTGGCCAAAATTGTTCTCAATCAACCTCCACTGACTTCAAGCATGCTTAGACTAACATTTACAAATTGGCACGTAGGGGTCAGATTCATATAAGAGTTAAAGAAATCGGTAGGTCGTAGACTTCGCATCTCACACATTTCGGACAACTCCTCCTTGGAGAATCGCCTCAAAGGCGTGGGTTCCAATCCACGCCATTGAGGCTCCGATCAAAACATACTGCGAGCTATGTAAGGCGTTGAAAAAACCACGCCTTTGAAAATGGTTGGGATATAATGTGGTGTATAAGAACAGAAAAATTAACAAAAGATACCTAAGAATTTCACAATTTGTTCTTACACAATGCTTTTAGTTAGGTCAGAAAGCACGTGGTGCTGAAAAGGCACCCAACCACTAGCCCATGAAGGCTAAACCCTGTTTGCTGCCCACTTTCTTGTCCTATTCTAGGAGAAAGGGGCTACGCCCTACCTTCAGCTTTTAGGTGTTAGTACAGTCAAGAGCCGGTGGTCGGGTGCTGAAAAGGTATCCACGCTATTTACTTCACCACCCTTCTCCACCCTCAAAAGTACGTACTGAACGCGCCTCTTGCCTCTCACCCATCACATCTCATCTTTCATAATGTGATGGAAAGCTGCTATTAGTCCTTGGCCCTTGCGACGCACCAAAATTTGGTTTCAAATTTCATATTTCAAATAAGTGGGCTCAGCTGTTGAAAAGTTGAAAGGCCCGCTCATTCCAGAATGGCAGAGCAAATGGCGTTGAGCAACTATCACAAATTACAGAACAGCTGACGGCAATCAAACAACATCAATATATGCGTTGTACCTTGGTACAAGACTGGTGTATAAGCACTACCTAACGGCAAAAGATACCGAAGAGATACATTTACTAAAATCTGTGAGATAACAACATAGGAATTCATACAGCACATCGTTGGTTCGTCTCATTACGGCCTTTTACGTCGTGATGTGATTTGTTAATATGGTATATGATAGTATACGGCTGTGAACGTTAAAGATACAATCTTGTGTTGTTTATACAGCGCAACATTTGGGGTGCTTTACCCCAGTTGTTACGGTAGTAGCATTTTTTGTGTTTGCTAAAAATTGAGGCCCACGCTTTCAAGCGCATTAACTCATTAAATTGTTGACCGTTTAAACGGCAATAACTTGTCTAATGGCTGAATATATTGATCAATCCAATATTAACAATAATATATCTTCATCTATAGAACTTAATGTTATACTTTTTCGAAAAAGGAAGAACTCTCACATGATATTTACCGGTGTACTGATATCATAAAAATGTACTAATTCCCACGTAAGAAATACCGGTGAACCCCCTAAACCATGTTCGAAATCCGCCGAAGGAGTCCGTCAACAGCAAGCAAGTAGACGTTATAAGAATATAACAAAACACAGGAAACACCCAAGAGAATAGGTGTGCTGCGTGCGCATGAATAGTTCTATGAACTCATGGCATGCACCCTCTGAACAGATCTAGAGCGGAGATTGCACGATATTACACAGCTGATCTTTTCCAAGACAGAAGAGATTTCATCAGGGGACGCCCAAATTAAGTAGGTGGGAGAGAAGAGTGGATAGAAAGGTCCTTCCAATTGAGAGGAGAGGAGGAAGTGCAGCAGGCAATCGAAGAAACAAACATGACAAGATTTCGGGAATTCTACGCGGGGAGAGCACGAGGAAGAGGTCGAGGAAGAGGCCGTAATCGGGGACGTGGATTTGATAATCGTGATGGCAGTGATAACCGTATTTCACAGCCACGTGGACACAGAGATTGGGAATTTGATGAAAGAGAAGGAAGATCCAGTCATAATATCAGGAGCAGAGGTGATGGAGATAGTAGAAATCAAAATGATTTTCGAAATAATAGTGAAAGCAGACCCTCTAACAATGAATGAGAAGTGAGGAATACAAGGAGTAATCAAGGTGGTCGTCAAACAAGGAGAGGAAGGGGGGACGGAACCCCGGTAGAGGGGATAGAGAGACTAGTGTGAGAGAGACCGCCACTGAACTCCCAGTCGATATGGAGATTGATACTCCAGAAATAGCTAGAACAGCTAGAAACTCGAGTGACAGTACCGGAAGTGCACCCCCAAGCAGATTCAATCCTACCTTATCAGCAAATATCAATGGCAACAATGATAGCACCAATATCAATATATCCCAACAACCATCATCCCTGCCAACTGCTGTAATGAGGAGCAATGACGCTTCACAGGATGACCAAATGCCAGTGGGTCGTGTGGTCGGATTAGTCTCAAGCCCCACTCGTGAGCTGTTGGCAGTTCATCAGCAAAACGTACAGGCCGCTAACCTCTCAAGTCGCAAGCTACTGGCAGCTCATCAACAAAATGTACAAGCCACCAACCTCTCAAGGCTGGCATTACAGGAAGCTCGAAGGGTCTCTAGAGAGAGACATGCTCTTGCGAGAGCAATACATGGTGGACCCAATCCACCTACTCCTCCGCGACCATTGCCAAGAAGAATCATAAGAGAGCAAGCCAACGTTGCACAAAGTGGTACTTTTTCAAACTTAGATGCACCACCTCCAAGGTTGGAGGTTCTAGCTGCGACCTCCCCACTAGCAGCTGACCCAAATATCAATGTATGGGTCCACCAGGATGGCTACTTAGTCTTCGATAATATGCGGACCTATGATGCAAGTGAATCAGTGGTGATTACCCAAAGAGTGCTGGAGAGTGAAAGATTCTACTGGAGCATTCTCTCACCACTCCAAGGTGGGCAAAAATGGGATGTAGCTGCGAGCTTAGCAGTATTCAAGACTGCCGAACATAATTCTGAGCCTCCAAATAGACATGCGCTCTTTGCAAGCAGTTATGTCTCGATGTTGGCCATGTCAATGATCAAGAAACTGATTAATAAACCTGATTTTGCAAGGCGTTTCTTCAGACAGCACCAATCGGATACTCCATTTATCCCCACACCCGAAACCTTGTATCCACTTATCAACCATGAAATGTTCGTTCCAAGCATGCTCCAAAAGTTAATGGCACAAGTTTTATGCCCATTAACGACCATTCAGGCATTGAGGATGTATACAACAAGAGTATACCCATTTCACCAAATCCAACTCATCAATGAGATTAACATAAACCTCGATCCATCGAGGATACGAGATATGCTTCATACTCCGGGAGCTTTCGATGAATGGGCACTTGAAGTGAATCCTCAGGTCATTTTCAGAGCCTCCAATCCAGTCAACATCGAATACATTCAAGAACGAATCGATGCTATGCGTGAAACACAACTGGAAGAGGAATCTATTCGGGAAGTGATTGAAAGTGAGATAGATATGCCAGACCTAGAAAACTCTCCTCCTCCTGATGAAGAATTCAATGCTGCTGAAGCATCGATTAAGGGAGTTACACAAGGGGGTACTAGCACTGAGTGGAGAACCACGGCGTCATCAAGCAGATTCTGGGAACAGGTTGAAAACTCAAGAATCAATCTGAGGGTGGCATACCAAGCAAGCCTACCACCGTCATGTCCCGAGCCAAACTCTGAGCATCAAGATCGAATTACTCCCCAAGCCGAATCAGAAGCACCTTCAAGAGTGCCCAAAGCAACAGTTGCTCAAGATCAACGAGAAGCAATTCAAGCGGAAATAGTGCAAGCAGAAGTAGTGCAAGCTGAAGTAGTGCACGCGGAGATAGTGCAAGCAGAGGTAGTTAAGGATGAAGAGAGAAGAGCACTAACAGCACGGGAATGGACTCTTAGCAGAGCAAGGGATACTGGTCTGCCGGTTGTCTTAGCAAGAACCCAGGGCGGCCCCAGTGAAGCAGAAGGCTTCCAAGTATCAGAGTATATTGCAATGGATGCCCCAGAGGGTCCTCCCATCGAGAGCTATCCGCAGAGCCAAGAGCTGAGTCAAAACGAACAATATAGGCGGGCCATTGACAAATACATTTTGGCAAACTATAAGCTGGGAGAACCCATTCTTCATAAGAGGCTCAAAGGTTATGATGAAGCACAAATTGAGAGAATTGCCACCTCCCCAACCAAATTGGAAATCATTATCCAATCAATGGAACTCAAGCTGTATACTCCAGAAGTTCCAGTCGAATCAAGATCAAATGGGAGATATTATGTCCCACTCAATGATCTTGCACTATCCCTCCCAACTGAAGAATATACTTTTCTGATACAGGTAGTACTCAAAGAGGGCAAGGACCCACTTCGTTACATTCATTCTCTGCAACTCTTATGCAAGGTCTTCAACCCAGAACATGAAGTAGATATTGTGGAGGTCAGAGAGGTCCTTCTAAACCTCACTGAATGAGTAGTGACTATTGACTCCGATATCTCCCATCCTATCCGAATTCGTTTCCGCTCGAGTTTCTGGTTCAAAACATTTCTCTCGATTGAAGGAAACTCGAGTTATATAAGGGAAAAATGGGAAGAGCTTAAGCAAGAGTACACTGACAAATTTGTAATGCACACACACCGCCCTATGTCGATGCAAGTGGCGGCAGTACTGCCTGGTGTTCTTCTGGAACACGGGCTTGAAATGATTAAAACTGCCATTAGTAGCATCCAAACGCTCTTATTATCAGAAGAGAATGACATTATGATTGATTGGTGCAACGAAGGAGTGCAGAGCGTCTCAACAGAGAATTTTGCCACAGTATTTGCCAACGAAGTAGCTCCAAACATATTGAAAAATGTGTGTGACATCCCACTTAGACTTCCACTGACAACCACCCAGCCAATAAAAGTCCACGAAGTAAATGATTCTTTTCATGCAGATGTAATTGCAAGACACAGTCAAAGGATGAAAAATTGCTCAGTGTATTTAGTTGACGGCATCCCATCATGGGCAAATATCTATGAAACTATGATAATTCCTCTGACAAATTTTGAAGCGCGAGCACCGACGGATATCAGCATTGGATATTATGTCAGGAGGCTACAACTTGACGGCACTATTAGTGACAATATGGATCAAGTTTTCACAGAAGTACTGGTTGGCAATCAAGGCTCAAACTTTGTGAACATCCCTCACCAAGCGGATACAGAGCGACTACTCCCAACTATTGTCTCAAAAGTGCAGGAGTGTCTACCAGACCCATATGCAGTAAGTGCGAAGAGATGGCCTGAGAGCCCAGAGAACTCTCAAGGAGTAGCACCAAACCAAGCCGCGGCTGATGTATGAGACCAAGTAACTGATCCATCCGGAGCATCATCGGCACTAGTGTCAGCCCCGGATCAAGCTCCGGTCCTTCAAGAGGAAAACCAAGTGAATGGTCAAGGAGATAATGAGACACTTTTCTCTCGATCCCAACCTCCAGTCAATGTAGTCACAATACCAACATCAGATTACACTCTAGTGATGTCAAACTTATCCAAGGCTACAGAGAAACTGCTAGGAGTAGCTGAGCAATTGGTACAATGACTAGAGACACCCACAGCCCCTCTTACTACAGTATTAACAACAGGATTGAACTCACAAGGTGCCAGCACCTCTCTATCCTCCGAAACTACTATAGAGATAATCTCACAGGCGGTATTGAAAGCACTCAAAGAGGCTCACCATCCTGATGGCTGCATGCATTATAATCAAGATGAGGATGAGAATAAAGCAAATAAAAGAATGGTTAAGATAGGCGAAGAAGTAGTGGTGAATACTATGTCAGTATTACAAGAGTCGGTTCATAAATTGATCAATAACAACCTGCCCATCATTCAAGATGGAATACGTGGTGAAATAAGGGATTCATTGAAAGCAATGCAAAAGCTAATCTCAGCTCCCACGAGAGAGTTTTCTGGCAAGACTGCCATGGCAGTGAACACTCTAATATCTCCCAAACTAGAGTCGATGATCATACGAAAATAATATGTGTCTAGCAAAACCTCCCAGCAAGAACAAAAGAAAAAAATAAAGCTAGCCAACAAGAAAATAACTGAGTCACAGGAATCAACACCGAAGAAGTCAGCCCCAAGACAATATGATCAGTCAACTCTTTATGAGAGCTTCGGGTTAGAAGCTCCAAGTCAAAATGAATTAGATACAACTATAATAGTCCCTTATCTGGTGATAAATTGATCGACAAAGAAGACAGCATACTGAGATGTGCTTTGCAAAACCCAAATGGGATTAGATTACGAGATAGTGCAGATGTATTACCAGAAGTAGCGGCAATCAAACGGCTTCAGATTGACATTGCGGCATTTCCAGAGAGCAAGCTTACAGGATATGGAAGGCTTGGGACGTCCTCCAAAGACAACTTCGAGTTCGAGTTGGATCAGCCCATGTTCAAAATGCCGCAGCTCCACGCCGAAACACCAGAAACTCCGACTCCCAACCTGGTGGAGTATTGATGGCACTCACAGGCCGAGTAACTGGTCATATTCTCAAGCTTGGTAATGATCCATGGGGTAGGTTCACGTGGTACCTACTACAAGGAAACAGAGAAGAAGGTATATTATTTAGCGGAGCATACCGAGTATGCCAGGTGAAAGGAACAAAAGCAGGTCCAGATACTGCATTTATACAGCAAGTTGAGGAAATGCTCGAGGAAGAGCTAAGAGATTCCCGACAGAAGGAAGCAGAAAACAAGAGCCTAGATTCATCGGTACGATGATCGATGGACCCAAGAGACAGGCTTCTACAAGATCTGAAGCAACTAATTGGTGAATATAGACCAAAAGGATTTCGGCCGATACTGTTTATTGATGCAAATGAAGACTGGACGAATAAGAGGACAGGGCAAGCTTTGAGAGCATTTCTCAGGGAAACTCAGCTTGAAGATCCATTAAATGATCGATTCAAAAATGCAGGACTCACTGCATCAACCTATGCCCGTGGCTCGCGCCGAATAGACTACATGTTCTTCGATCCAGCTCTTCTTCCAGCCATCAAGCGCATAGGATCACTTGGCCTCCACGAAGCTTTAGTATTGGACCACGTGATGTTATATGTAGACCTAGATGAGAAAGAATTATTCCAAGGATTGATAAATTGTCCAGTTCGAATCCCATGCAGAGAGTTCATACTCTCACAAGCCAATAAATGCAAGAAATTTATCCATGAGTTTAGGAAGAGAGCAACTGAAATGGACTTTGCAGGCAGAGTGTCTAAGATAGTTCTTCGATTTAGACTGCATGGGCCTACAAGGGCGGAAGAAGCATATGGAACAAATGATGCGTGAAGAGAAAGAACGAGAGGTGAATTGAAAATTGACTGCTTTAACGAAAGGCCCGAGACAGAGCCTCGATTGGATAGAGGTTCCAACAGGCGAGTGGTACTACTCTCACACGAAGAAGGAGATTTATAAATACAACAAAGGAGTATTTGAAGCCTACTCAGCATCTAGGTTGCAAACTCCGGCGGAATTCCGATCGGTCTAGCTCCTGGAAGTAAGGTTCCGAATCGTAATTTCGCTGGAAGTTCTTCGATGTTCCGGTCATTTTCGGTGTTTTTCTTCAACTCGAAACTCA
>JALLPI010000651.1:0-18319 GCA_036939935.1 Cyclotella atomus | reverse complement strand
CATGCTGCTCAAGGCAAATTTTGAGCAGTTCCGCCCACATTGCAGCCCAAAGCTGACTTCTGGAGGGATTGTGGACCCATCCAATGCTGCTGCACTGCACTTCATGTCTTTCATATGGATCCAAAGATGGGATTTTCATTGTGCTTCAGGCAGGCTATGGCCCAACTGGGTCATGGCACACAGCCTTTTGCATGCTGCTCAAGGCAAATTTTGAGCAGTTCCGCCCACATTGCAGCCCAAAGCTGGCTTCTGGAGGGATTGTGGACCCATCCAATGCTGCTGCACTGCTTCATGTCTCTCATATGAATCCAAAGATGGGATTTTCATTGTGCTCCAGGCAGGCTATGGCCCAACTGGATCATGGCACACAGCCTTTTGCATGCTGCTCAAGGCAATTTTATTGAGCACATCCGCCCACTTTTCAGCCCAAAGCTGGCTTCTGGAGGGTTTGTGGACCATTCTAATGCTGCTGCACTGCTTCATGTCTCTCATATGGATCCAAAGAAGGGTTTTCATTGTGCTTCAGGCAGGCTTTAGCCCAACTGGATCATGGCACACAGCCTTTTGCATGCTGTTCAAGGCATCACTTTTTTTAGAGCGGTCGATAGCTGTCAATGCACATGAAGCATAAGCTATGCTTTTGTGGCTGGCTCAACTGCCAATGATGTGACAAAGCACAAAGTTTCTTGGGGATTGCAGACATGAACTGAGTGAGATGCTTTTGTTGTCAAGACTATATGAAGTGTAACATAATATAAGAAAGATGGTGCGAGAACTATTATTGGATAGAGCCACATCAACACAATAAAGACAGTAGATCCGGAGGTAAGGAAGGAGATATCAAATTGATGTGTTCTCATTTCATGTAAATTATTACTAAGTGGGTGTTACTGTATGTTTGTGTTCAAATAGCTACCCAGTCAGAGGTGACCCAACAAAATAATGATTGCATAGCATAGATCGATAAAAACGAGGGTGGTTTGTAATTTGGAGTTTGTGTTGGGGTTGGATATTGACGGCTATGTGTCGGAGTTTGGGGAGTCTGACGGATTTAGCACGTGAAAGCTAGTAAAATAATTTTTAATTTATTCATACGCAGCCGTTCAAGCTCAAGCTTAGACAGGCACTTTATCATGTCATATTTCATTCCAAGCCACTTTGTTGAAGAGATGAAAACTGAATCTTAGAGATATGATAACCATGCTAGTCATACAATATCATGGGTTATACATTTGCATATGAATATTATGGATACAAAAAATAAAGCTAAGTGAAACTTGGTTTTGTTCATAGTGTAAGTATAAATTAGAGTGCTACTTCGCTACTTATATTCAATAGCCAATAGCCACTGTTAATGTGATTTTTGTTTACCACAAAGAATGATATGCCTTGACTATAGCACAATGCTGACAACTGCTTGCTGCAGTTGTTTTCATTTCATTACACTGTCATCAGAGTATTGGTCCTGATTCCTGGTTCCTGTACTTGAGAATGTACTTAAGAGAGGTACGTATCTTATGGTATGTAGTAGGATGGAGGAGGTTACTTAAAAGGGTTAATCACATCTGCTTAAGCCCCCACCTCAAGATTTCCTCCAGGGACAGAGTCTACAACAGCCCTCTACTTCGTACTAAACTCCGCTCAGAGGGACACTCAAGTATTACTCCAAATTGACAGTCCAAGTAGACACCATAGCAACCGCGCGCACCAACAACCACACAGCAACCAAACCTCCTTCATCCTTCAATCAGACGAGCATGGTAATATTGTAACGATGAAGTCGCTGTCGCTCTCAAGAATTATCCTTCTATCCCTACATATCCCGGTAGCACCACATGGCTTCCTCTCCTCACCACGCTCGCGGAATCTCGTCGCCTACGAGGACCTCTCTTGGTCGAACCCCACAACCTCCACGCCACTGCCTGAAGACTGCCCTACATGTCTAAATTTGGGTGGCGTACTGGCTCGTTGTGGGCTAACGGCCGATAGAAACTATGATACACCACTAAATGCAATGAGGGGCACTATGCCCTCGAATCAACAAGCAACCTACATCCAAGGTCAAATGATTGAGGTCGAAGTTGTACTTTCAGCTCATCACAGAGGACACTTCATTTTCAAAGGCTGTCCTATCACATCTACATCAGAGGCACCTAGCCAGGCGTGCTTTGATGAACACCCGCTAACATTTGTACGAGATGAACTTTACGGTGCACCAAAAAATGTCAATTTTCCATTTCGTGCATATGTGGCACCACTTTTTCATCCCCAAAGAAGAAATAGCAACAAACCTACATTTGAAGAGGCAATGGTGTTTAGATATGTACTTCAACTCCCTGAAGATTTGGTTGGTGAACTAGTGTTGTTACAATGGTATTACGTAGCTGGAAACAGTGGGTGTAGTCATGCTGGTTACGACGACTACCCATGGCCTGATAGTTGGATGGATGACAAAACTGAAGATGGAGAGATCAGTGCCATAGAAGCCAAGTATAGTGTCGGCATTGGATTGAATCCCTGTGAAGAAATTTTATCCGAAGATGGAAATGGAGTGCCCGTAAGTTTGATGTCGATACTTTGGACAAGACTCGCATCATCTATCATCTAACTTGAACATTATTTGTATTAGGAGCAATTCTGGAACTGTGCTGAGATTACAATCCAGCCAAAAGGAGAGAGCGGAGATAATCAATCATCACCTTCAAATACAACCAAGGATGTAGGACCTCCGCCGATTGTGAATCCACAACCCCAGCTTCAATCAGATTATACCATAGTTGGCTATTTCGCAAGTTGGCAATGGTACGATCGCCAGAAGCTTGCCGACCCAAAAGTATTTGATTTCAGAAAATACTCTAGAATAAATTTTGCATTCTTTCAAGTCAATGAGGATGGTGATTTGTGGGGCACCGATACCTGGGCGGATCCGAATCTCTTGTTTGGGCCCTACAACTGGAATGGTATCGAAGGTGTCGACATGGAATACTGCAGTTGGGATGGTCCCAATCTTAAGGTGTGTAACTTCCATCGCTACGAGGAAGGCTTGATATATCTTGCAAGGCAGTCTGGTGCAGAGATTTGGCCAAGTATCGGAGGTTGGTCGCTGTCGGATCCCTTCCCTGTAATGGCCAAGAATGAAGCATCAAGAGAAAAGTTTGTTAGAAAGTGTGTTGAACTAATCGAAGAATACGCTTTTGATGGTATTGACGTTGACTGGGAGGTAAGTGCCAATATTTTGATTGGCTTTGATTCCGAAAAGGTCTGTATCTAATGCAATCATTTCACTTGTAACGAAGTATCCTGGCTATGAAGCTCACTCAGGTACTCCAGATGATACCGAGTCATATAATCTTCTCTTAAAGAGCCTTAGAGAACAGCTAGATGATTTGGGTGAAAAGACTGGAAAGTTTTATGGATTGACTGCTGGTGAGTTATACTGCCTACCAATGACGTGCCTACCAAGGATACCGTTCTTATCAAAAACAATATCTTTCGGCCTTGACTATGGTACATCGTTAACAACGGATCGACCGCAGCTCTTCCTTGTGGCACCTCGAACATAAACAACATCGATATCGCGACCGTCGCAAAGTATCTAACAGAATGTGAGTGAGAACAAATGAATTATGGTTCGTCAGAATGCAAATCTAACTTCCCCTTCTGGCTTTCCCGTTTTTGTGCTTCAGTCAACCTCATGGTAAGTAACTGTTGTTCGTCTGCGGTTGTTAAATTCCACGCTAAATAACACAAACAACTCACATCACTTTATCTACTTAAAGACCTATGACTTTTTTGGTGCATGGAGTCCAACCACTGGTATAAACGCGCCCCTTTATGATCAAGACTGGGACAATTTTGAGTACATGAGTGTAGATGGATGCGTCAAGCAATGGGTCAAGGGTGGTGCCGATCCGTCAAGAATCAATACCGGTCTGGTGAGTCTCTTCTCTCTGGCACCATACTGGCCACCATATTTTGTTCTAACTCATTCCGCTGCTTCTATCGACAAGCCTTTCTACGGAAGAGGATACACGGACGCCAAAGGTTTGGACGAAGAACACGGAGGAAAGCCGGATAAGAATCTTTGGTTTGTAGATGATGGTGGGTGGCATCCATTTTGCACTTACTTTACTTAAGTCAGTAATCGTGGTACTAACTCTGTTGCTTTTTGACTTATCAGGAAGTCCACAGTACTTCAATATCATTGAGAAGCTTCCTGATCTTACAAGTGTTCGTCACGAGCTAACTAAGACACAATATGCCTATAAAGACGATGGCGGAGTAGTCTCATATGATGGTAAGTGCTCTCAGGTGGTTTTCATGTTGTCGTTGTAGTAATAGTGCAACTCATGTTATGTGGTGTTATACTACCATGATAACCAGACGAGGAGGCAATTTGCGACAAGACAGAGTACGCAATGGAAGCTCAGCTCAATGGCTTCATTATATGGGAAATTTCTGGCGATTTAATGCCCGATCTTACCACCCCTCTGATCGATACAGTTCATCACAAACTTAGCGATCCGTCTTTGGACTGTAAGACTCTTTCATACGACAAGTCTACTTTCTCTGGCTATTCTGTTCTCCCGGCAATTACCAAGCCTGTTACGATGAGCTCAAGTCTCAGTGGTGCCGAGTCAGAGAATGGAGCGCCAGGAATGACTTGCCCCAGTATATTCTTCTGGGGTAGTACTCAATATAATGGGTGTACTGGATACTTCAACTGCGTGAATGGGAGCCCAGATCCAAGTACTCTTGTTATGTGCCCCGAAGGCACTCTATACGATGAAGTTTCATTCAATTGCATTGACTCTTCATCGGTCACTTGCTCAGAAGAATCGTCAGTACCGCTGGCCTTTTCCGCCGCAGCTGATGACCCAGTCGCTGTAGGAAGTAAATCAAAGATGTCATGTCCGTCAAGCTACTTTTGGGGTAAATTGCAATACAATGGATGCGCGGGCCACTTTGAGTGCATCAATGGAGTGCCAAAAGAAGATTCATTGATCATTTGCCAGGAAGGCACGCTCTTCGATGAGCTGTCATCCGAGTGTAAAATTGCTGGCCAAGTTAAGTGTTCAGAGGAACCGCACATTGTTCCTGCAGCAACAGAAAGCGAGCTACACCAAGATAATACTATCCAGCAATTCAGCACTCCTTTCAAAGGATCAGATTATGTCAATGTTGAAACTGAAGATTATGTGGTACCAATCACAGAACCACCCATGTCTAGCCCTAAGCCAACATTGAGTCCAGTGACGCCAAAACCATCGCCACACCCCGTAACAAACAAGCCCACGAGATATCCAATTGAAAAAGTGACACAAAGGCCAGTTGCACCTGCTGCATCGTCATTTGCCAGCATGGCAGATTCATTTATGCAGGCTGCCTCATTTCCATCACCACAGTATTCAACACCTATGATAAAACCACCACCCATAGTTGTTCATAAACCTGCAAGCAAGGGGCAAGAATCTCTATCCCAAATGCTCGAGAATTTGACCGAAGGGCTGGTGATAAAGAAGTCTAAAAAGAAGTTTGGCAGACTGAAAATGAAAAAGAAGAAATCCAAAGGAGTTGAGAAAGTAGAAGATGGTAAAGAGGATAAGTTAGAGGCCAAAAGCAACGGCAAGAAACAGAAGAAAAAGAGAAAAGATAAGAAGCAAAAGATGAAAAGAAAGGACAAGTTCAGACCCAGCAAGGAAAAGATTCAAGGCTGAACATACTACCTCCTCATGATCCAACAACGTTCATAAGTACCGACATAAATAATCATAGGTTCCACAGATTACTCTCTTTTCCGTGATACTTTCACCACTTAATCTAGTCCAGAAAAGTCTTGTAGGAGTGCTGGGGCTTGTTTCATTAGATACTTATTTGCAATCCAGTCTTTCCAGTATTATTAGTGGGTGGCCGCAAGGCAGGTAGCTCTCAGAGAGATGGTACAATAAAGGAGCCCATCCCATCCATTTAGACTCGTACCTCCCAAATACGTAGGAATCAATAATGATAGGAGTCTTCAAGGCTCAGACTTTTGTTCCTTCTCAGAGAGAAACGCGGTAAGACTAAAGTAAGACTCGCTAAGTAAATCCCGTAAAGAGCAACATGATTGAACTCTGAAGCCTTCGGCGGTTACATCAAAATCGTCGATCCTTCAATCGTTTTTACCAGTGCATTGCTCCGGCTACGATGTTACAATAGAGAGCGAAATTAACAGCTCGCAGAAAACCGATAGACTGCCACATAATTTTCGAAGTGATATTGACATTTCCACCATGAACTCCATCATCCCGACAGCATTGCTTACCTTGCTAGCTCTAGTAAATTTCGGCCAAGCATGCATTGACAAGTCCATCTATTATGAAATTGACAACGAGATTGAGAAGATTGCATCATCTATCAATGCCGAAGAGCAACTGGTTCATTTCTACGGCGGGATAGTCAGGTAAGCACATCATCTTTCTTCTAGGTACTTCCCTCAGAAATAGCATCTCAACATACTTGTGACTTTCCAACAGGCTAGCAGCCCACGATTTCATGGATTACGATCAAAACAGTGATACCTCTTTTGGCTCGGATGGCTGTATTGACTGGAATCACGAAGTGAACAAAGGCTTAGAGACGATCTGGTGCACCTCTTGTCCACTCACCAAGCTTTATCGCAAGAAATACAGCTTCATTTCCAAGGCTGACTTCTGGATTGCTTCAGCCAATGCTGTTATACGCCAACTGTCAAAGAATCAATCATTTGATCTGGCAAATACATTCCTATGGGGTCGCAAGGATGCAACTACATGCAAAGGTTCAGGTAACAGGATCCCTCTGGCCACAGGAACTTGCCAAGACGTAGAAGATACCATGCTTGATGCAATGGGTTTAGAATGGCGCGACGCTGTTGCATTGCTCGGTGCCCATACAATTGGAAAGGGCCATGAAGCTGTACGTTCCCCATTTGAACGTTAGAACGCGCTTTTTGATACTGCCTTGCTCACGTAAGTTTGTTTACATGAAAATACCAGTTTTCAGGTCACGATGGCTATTGGATGCCTACTGTCGCCGACTCTCTCAGGTTCGATAAACAGTATTACGAGGAATTGATCTTGTGAGTAATCTACTTCTAAGACTTGTGCTTTTATGTTCGAGCGCGTTCAATAACCAATTCATCTCATCATATCTCATCTTAGGCGAACTTGGCGGGCCCGCAACTCAGGCACCGACCTAGAAGACTTTACTGCATCAACAGAAGAGACACACGAGCACCCTCAGATAATGTTGAAGAGTGATGTTTGTCTCTTGTATAATTCCGATTCAAACTACCCATGCTGCTCCAAGACTCATCGATTCCGAAACGGAAGGAACCAATGTGATGTTGAACAAGTTCTCAGTAAGAAGAAATGTAGAAGGTACAGCAACAGAGACACTAGAATGCAAGCAGTAAATGCAGTGCTTGAGTATCTCGGAGGCTCCTCGCCTAACGACAATCAAGGTCCCTTCTATCGGGCATTCAATACTGCTTGGTACAAGGCGACGACAAATGGACATGACAATCTGAAGCCACTTCGTCGAATGTGCTGATGTCACGCCTTGTCACGCTACTGCCTGCTCAGAGATAGAGGGATGATGTGCTTGCGAGATTGGCTTCCTACTTCATTTAACCCCTTAGTTCAAACAAGTTTAAACAATACTAATTCCTTCTTCAAGATCAAATTGCTGACGCCAATCTCTAACGGTCGAAAAGACTAGAACTCACATCATCGTTTGTTTCTATCAATCCCTTAGACTCTGTGAAGATGATGTAGCTCTCTCTCTCTCCTCTCTCTCTAGAGAGAGAGAGATCTATCTTACTATCAATACCTGAGGTGCCAGTGGTTCAATAGAGATAACTTTGGGCCTAAACCATCATTTGTCGGCTCTTCGAAAAATATCTAATGGGACTTTGAATGATGAACACTGAAGATTCAAATCAACCCACTTCTGTCAAGTTTACTTTCTTTGACGATGGGCAAGATAAGAGAGATAATACAGAGAAAACTGCGTTGCTGCCTGCTGACACGAGGACTAGAGACATGAAGATCAACAGCAGCGATACAGACAACCGTTCGAGGAGCAGCGGCCGTGCAGCTCTTGAAGATGGCGGCACCAGAAATATTGATGAACCGCTAACATTTCTAGTAGAAATAGCAGGCATTACCCTCCCTAGAGATAAGTCCTCTACCAACAATTGGATGATGGATCTCGGCGACACATCTGCTCTAAACCCCAGGGGAATGCACTGCACAGCTACCTGGATAGATAAACGTCCCAGGGTCATCGGCACACATCGTAAGGAAAATGTGCTGCACAGAACCAAGACTATGCGTGTGGATAGGTCCAAAGTTGCAGATGCTGATGTCATTTTAGCATCTGAGAGTTCAGAGGACACGAGTTCTACAAATACTTCTTCTGTGGAAGAGGAAGGAAAGAACAGTGAACACATCTTGACAGTGGATGATTCTTCCCTGTTTTTGTTTACCACAAGTATAAAAGAACTTCTAGGTGCCCATGTCATATCAAGTAGTACCGGGGGTGAGATTTCAGGGAGCGAGTCAGATGTTACTCAGAACGGGGGCGTACGATTTGACATCTTTGAAAAGCCCATTGATGCTCTCTCGTCAATATACAGAACTGTTCTTGCAGAGTCTACGAACGAGAAAGAAGACAAGGCAACCGATGATACATTTTCCTACAGCAGCAGGAAGCTGAATCTAGCAAATTATAATGCTTCTTACAGAGTGGTTGGCAGTGTATTCCTCACGTCGAAAGATATCTTGACCAGATGCGATGCCGAAAGGTTTGAGTGTGACTTGTACAATGGATTGAGGAAGAATCAAAGAAGTCTACACAAACCCTTTACGAGTAAAGGGAATGGAGGTAAACTGGCATTGAGGATCAGAATAGCTTCAGAGTTCGACTGTGCATTTATCCGTACGCTGCGGCATTGTGATGTAAATAATGTTCCAATAACGGTTGAGATGCTGAACAATGCTATGGGAAAGAATGACCCAGCACGGAAGCAGCTCAAACCGGTGACAATCACAACAGAGTATGACGAGAATGAGGTAGCAGCCCAAGCTTCGTTGAAAGCTATTGGCAACTTTTCGCCTCAAGCCATGGAGTCTGTGAGGTATTTGTTTTCTGATGACACCGAACCCAGAGTCATGGTCAAGCCATATCCAGATCCCAAAAGAGTCGAGCAAACACAATGGTTCACTGGAGAAGAACTGCACCGTGAGTGTTGGAAAGAATCTACCAATTGGATTAAAGCTGGAAGTGGAAGTTTAGGGAAACTATACGTGGAAGTGTTGCAATGCCGTGAACTCCCAAATGTTGACACTGGTCCCGGTAACAAGACCGACGCTTTTGTTTCTATTGTCTATGGAGATGTGATGGTTCAGACTGATGTAATTGACGATTCATTAGCTCCAATGTGGATGCCCTGGACAAAGCGGGCGTATGTATTTAATATGGATCACCCGAGCCATGCTATGTATGTGGGTGTAGTCGACTACGACGTGGGGCCGCTTGAGCATGAGTGCATAGGCCGGGCAGCAATCCAAGTGAACAAATTTTCACCTGGCATGCTCTACACACTCAGTTACAAGCTCCACGAAACGAGTAATCTTACAGATAGAGGTGAATCTGCAGGCATTATAACGCTCCGGCTGCGGGTCGAATACGACGAGAAGATGTATCTTCATAAAGGGTGGAAAGCACCATCTAGGTGAGCCTACCAAAGATCTCCCCATCTGTTCCATTCTGTTGAAAACTGAAAATGGCAACACTGCCTTGTAATTGGTCAATCTTACTCTTTCGCACGCATCATCTACCAAGCCCTCGCCATGTGAACTCTCAGCAGTGGAAGTCTCACAGGGTTGCCAAATACTGTTGTGATGGCCCCCACGACGATGAGGTTTTCGAAATGAGCGTGTTCAGATCACATATCAATGAGGTATGTTATTATGGCTGAATTTCAGCTTTAGTTGCATTCATTATTTCATCTAACCCGACAAGACTTCATTATAGATTATGAGCGCAAAACGAACTCTTACATATTGCATCTCTGATGCATTAAATTCCATCATATTTTGGAGAGCTCAGGTGAAAGTTGGCAACGCTTGGCTGCCACTACATTCTGTTATTGTGTTCTACTTTAGCGTTTGTTTAGTCGAAAGGCCACAGCTTTTGCCATCTTATCTTTGCTTCGCTGCAGGATGGGTTCTAATTGCAAACATGTTTGTACGGGAGAATCACCCCAATCCGTGGCAGAGAGGACATCCATTCAGCTACTACTGGAATATCTTGACGTCTGGTAAATCTTTCTACGTTCCAAAGGCCATTGAACCTCTCCAAGGTCACAAAGAAGCTGTTAAGTACGAAAAAATATGGCAAGATCGCCTAGATGAAGACGATGCACGATGGGCAAAGCAAGCTGAACTTGATGCAAAGGTGAAAAATATCAATGATGAATCAGTTATCAGAACAAAGGCGAAAGCAAATGCCCCACTGGTAGATCCTATCAGTAGTTTGGCCGGTGCAAGATTACTACCATATCAGCAGGTAAGTTATCTCGTCGTTGAATTCATCTTTGTACTTGTCGGTAATTGATTGACTGCTTGATATCTTATCTGATGCATTCATGCAGCGTCTTGGGGGTTATTGCAAGGTAAGTTATCATTATGAATCCCTTGGCTTGTGTACTTAATTGTGTGGCTGCTTCTCACGTCTCATGTTTCTGACAGAAAATCCGCTATGCCAGAAACGTATTGAACTGGTCAGAGTCAGCGGTGTCATTTCGATTGACACTCATGTGTTTCGGCTGTGGCGCTGCAGCTTTACTAGTCCCATGGGCATTCCTTCTTAAGTGGTGTTCAAGACTTTTGGTCTGGACTTTTCTAGGCCCCTGGATGAAACTGGTTGATGTATACTTTCATGGCTTGACATTGGAAGAAGAACTCAAGCGGTCAAAAGCAAAAACCACAGATGAGTTGCACAATGCTTTTAAGCTCCAATGCCAGGCAGCCAAAATCTTACGCGAGAACACGTTGAAGCTGAAAGGTGCGATTGTCGAGCCCGTTTGAAGAGCTCTGTTATCCTTGCAATGCTCACTCTATTGATCTACTATTGCCACCAACAGCATTTCGTGTAAGGCTGTTTGGCCCTTTCATTACGAAATTACCACAGTGTGAGTTAGCTAGGCACGAGGACGTGCCACTGCCAGAATCCAGTGCAGAGCCGTATCATCGTGGAATAGACGATATTGACGCAAAGCTTTTTATTCCTGGGCAGAACTTAAATGGAGTTATGATTCCAAGCACGGGTGAATACAATGTCATTTCACTAGCAGCACCTTCAGAAAAAAACATTCTTGTTGATCAATTCAGCAGACTACTCGAGTATCAACTCCAACGGACGATGCATGATGAAGCAATTCATGAGAACTTTGAGCTTGTTAGCAGTAACGACAACAACCAGATTGTATGCATGCGGTCGGATGAGAACTACTCAGAGGCACACATGATCAAAAGATTGTCATCGAGGACCACTCAAGCTGCATTAGACAATCATCATAACCAACAAATTAAAGAGGTTGAAGGCCAATCAAAACCAATCTCAAGCAGGTGGGTGTTCACCGCATCGGTTCACTTGTCTCTAACAAAAGAAGTTAAAGAAGATGAAAGCCAACAAAATCCATTATTGGACTATGATCAGAGAGATCAACGAATGATTGAAGATGATGGGGCCAATGCAATTGAGGAGGAAGGTGTTGAAGTAGTGCCATATCTTTCAGAAGAAGAAAACGAATCAAATAGAGACGACGACTTGGTATCTCAGGATGAACATGCCGAGAACGAGCATGTCTCCGTTCTGTATGTGAAAGAAGAAAACAATGACATGGTAGACATTGATTGAAGTTTGTCAGTATTGAATTAAGGATAAGCGATAAGGGCCATTCGGTTGGTATAGTAACATCATTACTTATGCACTCATTATTAGTAGAAGTATACACTAACATCAATCGAAAGACGAGTGGTGAGTGGATTTATAGCCAGGAGGCGCGATAAATTATACTGGACGTGTTCCTCGTCAACCTATCATTTCTATAAGCTTTGACTGTCGTGACGCACAGGAGGAGGAGGGCGAATGCTTCGATAAATTGAAGATAGATGGAACGGATCTTCGATGCCAGTACTTTCTGGATTCCTATCACAGGTTTTCTCGTGGAGCTCAGCCAACTGAAGGTTGCCAAAAGATCTAAAACAATGCTCACAAATGGCGGTCTCAGTCTTCTTTTTGGCTTCAGTGCCAACGTCAATGCTGGTGGAGTTTGTTTTGGAGTCAACGGAAGAAAGAGCAAGCTTTTTGGAGAACTCTTTCGTCTCATTGTCGAGATTCTGCCAAACATTCACTGTGTTGATGGTCACGGGTCCCGTGGCACCCAGCCTGTGGGCTCTTGATGTTACTTGCTCAAGAAGGGCTATTCAAATGGACAGTAACAATAATGTCAGGTACAAATTATTGCATGTCTGCCATATCATTACATTGCTCACCTGCATCATCAATTGATTCAAGCAAAAACATGTGCGTCACAAAGCTCAAGTCCAAACCATGCGAGAGAGCGGCATCGAGGCAAAGGATGAAACAATCCTGATTCTCGGTAATGATGGGCGCTTGATCGAGTGTAGGACCTTTGTACCAACGCCTATTATGGAATCTATTGCATGGCTGCCACTTTTTGAGCTCCACAAGTACCTCTTGCACCCCATTTTCATAGATGGGCAACGGCCCCAAGTAACCGTCTCGACCAAGACCTCCGTGCTCTTCATAAAATTCACGACATTTGTCTGATCCATAAACTTTCCAAGTGTCTTCGCTCCATCTCTTCTTAAGTAAAGGGTGGGTTTGACGAATATCAACGCGAAGTGCATCTCCAACTCTCCAGTGTTTCCTTGTGACAGTGCCATACTTTGAGAGCGATTCACCTTGTAGCCTTGCAGCATCCACCAAGTTTCCAACAACATTAGGAGAAGTTTCACCAATACCAACAGCTCTAACAACTCGCTGAGGTTCAATGATAAACGTGTTCCCATCTATATCCATCACTTCCATTAGCATGTTTGTGCAGCTAATCCCCTTTTCTCCTGTAACCTCATTACACCCGTTGCAAATCTGACAATATTGAACCTCCTTTTGGCCATTACGGAATCTTCCTAGTTCATAGCTCATACTTGAGATCGATCCTTCATTCATCTCAGCAATGTTTTCCTGACCAAACTTGACAAGCAAGTGTTCAGTGACATCTTGGAGATTGTGTTTCGAGTTAGAATACACCACTGCTTTGATTGGGCGTCGATCAAAGTTCGATACATCGTTTGTTGCAAGAGTAATAGGAGCAGCATAATCAACCATAGGCCCTCCTATATCAAACAAATGATCACGCGCTGTCTTGACGGATTCAACGATGTAATTGGCTTGTGCCTCGTCTACCTGCTTTTGGTAGTCATCGGTGCAGCAATATTCTTCTAGCATCAACTGAAACAGGTCAATACCTCCACTCTTCAAGACGCGAGGAAGATTCAATCGCAGATGGTTCTTGCGCCTTGAGATGTCAACTCGCAATGTACTACTCAGAATGGAGTGAAAAGTCTCTACGTCTTTATTCTTGTGATATACTGCATCAACTAGAGCTGTTTGAATATCATGTCTGTAAACCATACGAACAAAAAGAATCAGTTGAGCTTGAGTAAGACGATCAGGCAGTATTTTTTCAACAGCAAGTGAAAGTTACTCACGGAATATCGATATTAACGTCAGCAAAGTTGAAGATTGGCGTTGGAAGATGAAGATCCTCTTTCTTATGCATGACCATGACTTGGTTCAATTCTTTCAGCAACGCATTGCGTCCGATCTCATGCTTTGCCAGAAACGGAGCCTTGATATTTGTATCCCATGCAGACTTGGCCTGCTTCTTGTTGTTACTTTTTGTATTGCCCTTTCTATTGCCTCCAGAGTTGTACGAGATCACCGCCTCTTCACTTGACGGAATGATGCCATATCTCTCGTGGCGGAGAAAAATCATCAAGCGTTGAAGTTGATCTAGACACTCGATATTGTATTCCTTGGCATCGACATCTCCTACGGTTGGTGTGCCACTGAGCACCCATCTCCTCTCTGATGGTAATGAACGGTGAAGTGTCGGGTTAGGGATGTCAAGTTGGCAAGGCACAAACAGTCTTCAACTGCACTCACCTGCAGCCATTTCATTAATACAAGCCGTGACTTCTGATTCAGCCTCATTTTCACCAAGTTCATGCCCCTCATCTACCACAATCCTAAACCAACGTACCTGAAGCAGTGCCATCTTAAGCGACGGGTTTTCGTCATTGTCCCTTGCAGCATTGCCGTTTCTGCTCCTCTTTCTTGGCCCGTACTGCTGCTTGACTTTAGAGAAGGGCACAACGACAATTACATGACCAATCAAATGGAATGCAGAAGGCATTGGCATCTGCTCATCGAACTTCATAGGGGACCTGGCGGTAGACAAGTCACCCACACCATCAACCCACACAACTCCACGAGAGCCGCCTGGTGTCTCGTTGTTGTTGGGATCAGCAAACACTTTCAGATTCACATGGCGTTTAATTTGCTCAGCCCAATGCTCTAATAGTGCATCTGGTACAATGATGAGAGTTGTGGAGCTCGGGACGAGGCTCCTCTCTATCATCAGTCTTTGCCCAGCAGGAGTGTTAAAGAACCTTATATTTCTCTTATCAAAACCAGCCTTTAGCTTCACAATATTTCTCCTAAACAAATCCAATCGTTCTTGGGGTACAAAACTCTTGAGCTCAGAATAAACATAACGTTCCATTCATGTTACGGATGGGAATCTATCATCAGCGTAAGGTGGAGAGACGTATAGGGCGACGCGTTTGAAAAGGCTATTCAACTCGTCTTGACAAGCCCAATTAACCATTGAGCCAATCCAATCTCTGATAGGCTTCAACGCTTTAAGGATTTCAGATTTGAAGACAGGGTTCTTTCGCATGAGATGCCAATTCTCAGAGACACTTTGTGCATCGTAAAACTCGGGAGGGTCAACTGTTATACATCCAGCAGTATTTGAGATCAGTGGTGATAGTCTGGTGGCAGATATGACGTTAGTGCATGCACAATGACCAGAAATGAAAAGTACCATATACACTGTCTCCTCTTACCTTTCCCAAGCCAGGAGCATCTCCAAGAATACCCCCACGCAAGGCACCGAAGGACACATTTGAATTCTCCGCCTTATGCATAGCTTGTAAACTAGACAACTGATGGCAAAACAGACCAGCTCCATTCTGAATGTCATCCTCGGTACACAATACTCCAGGAAACCCAGGAAACGGCACCATGTAATCAATTCCATCTCTAGAATGATTGTACTCAATGAATTTAAGCGAACTGTAGATTGATTTGGAGGTGGTTCGAAGTATGTGTAGGTCACGCAGAGTGAGATAGGGGAAGTATTGTGAGGTGAGCGTTGTTAGCGCCGTCGTGGCAGGGCAATCATACGTGGCGGGATGTTCGTTTCGATTCATGATATGTTGGGATTCACTAATTGTAGTGAAAGAGAGTCGAAGGGAGGAGCTCGATGATCGGCCGATGATGAAGTGTGGAGGAAGGAAAACGGTGCGGCTGGCGATTTATGGCCGCTTGCTTCGATCAGGAGAAAGCTTGATCCCTTCACGAGATTGAAAGCATTGAAAACCGAGGCCGATACCGAGCGGAAAAGTCAAGTTCATCTTGTCCTTTGTTTTCATTGTTCATGTGATGCTATCTACTATTAAGTATTTGTTTTGTACGTACGATATTCTTCTACATCATACTTATCTACTCACTGGAATAGTGCTGTTAGCGGCGCATACAAAAGCAGCCAAAACACAGTTCACGTCTAACTGGGTGCCCATTTTCATGTTATTTTATACCAATAAATGTCAAAATCATTTAGTAATAAAACTATGTATATCTTAATTCAGAAAATGGTAAAGCACCCACGGGTTCAACACGTCAAATCAACTATCACCCATCACCGACATCCATCAACACCATTGCTGCACTCTCCAGCCACCATCATATCATGCCCATCCATCACAAGGTTAGTCTCGTGTCTTTTGCCGTTTTTCTGGGGGAGGCGAATAATCTGCAGCTGTCGAAACCAGTTCAGAAAGAGGCTGCCGCTCCGAATGTTCTTCCTCCGCACGATCGGCTGAAGTTGGCTCGGCAGTGACGGCTGGCTGATTGCGTGGAAAAAGGGAGGCGTGACTTCTACGGTTTGTCGTGCTTTCTTCTTGTATGGCCCCCTGCAGAAAGTGGCTGCGTGGCCACGACGGCCATGGGCATTCAGTATGGTGATGCTTTCTTAATCAACCCCCTCAGCTTGCCTTTCATCCCCTTCTTCCGCTTAGGAGTTCTCAACAGATGAAAAACTTCATGCCACTTACCGAGTAAGTCCTGCACCTCATCAATTGTTTTAGTCACCTCGTCATCTGACTTACTCGAGTCCTTCCAACTCAACAACGTTTCACGCATCGCACCGTAATACTTCTCCGGATCCTACTCAAGTCTTATTGGTCGGAGCTTTGGCCATGTACGGAAACAGATCATACATGAGTCTGCCCACCAGGAAGTGGCATGTCTGACCATACAGTGCCTTGGTGAAAAGATCAGCAAGGTTATAAGCGGCACCAATGTGGGCAACAAGGGCTTTGCCCATGACAACAGCCTCACGTACTGCATGGTAGCAAACAGAATTAGACTTCGGCTTGCTCGATTGGTAACAACAGACATATTGTCACCAAAGATTCTGGTTGCACCATCAATAGGTACTCCCATCATCCTGAGCTTGTATCGGATACTGCGCAGGTTCTCGATGCTGTGTTTCAATGCGCAGAATTTGGCACCAAACACCAAGGTTTCAATGGTTGATTGCTTCTCTGAAAGCCAATCAATAATGCCTCCATTGACAAGAATGACAAAACCTGTTCTAGAGCATCGACTCTTTTTGTCACCTGCATGGTCACTATCTACGAACATTCGTAGTAGCACTGATTTCCCCAGAGCCTTTGGGGCGTCAACAGGAATAAGCTCCTCGGCTCCATCATACTCAGCGCCCCAGTCCGAACTGGAGTACTCCTTGAAGCCACAGTTACTGACATTAGGCTTCTCTGGATCAAAGATGAGATGAGAATTGGAGTGTGCCTTGAGGTAGCCCATCACATGCAATACGGCCTTGAAGTGGTCTTCTCTTGGCATTTGGCATTGCAGAGTAAGATGAAAGCATGGATGTTTCCCAACAGATATCCAATCTGCCCAGCTTGCACATCCATCGAAGGATGCCTATGAGCTGCATGTAGTATGTTGCTGTCGGTACACCGAGCAGCGGTGACACGTCCTCATCAGGACTGTAGTCATGTGGAAACGGGTTCTCCGCCTTCTTCGGAAGGCTATAGTTCCCATTCAGTTTATCCTTCAGATAGGCTTCACAGTTCTTGATGGCTGCTTGCACGTACTTGGATGGGCTTATAGGCCCCAAGCAGTGGTCTTGTCGGCAACTCTGTCTTCTAAGTCTGGCACCTAGGTAGAATTCAGGAGGTCCAACTGAGTCTTCCTTCAACGGTAGATTCGTTGATCCGGTCCAGCACCTTCTTCGGATTGTGGTGGACTACAAGCAGGTCATCAACATAATACAAGATATAGGCATAGTATCGGTCGCCCTGCTTGTTCGTCTGTTCCTTCAACCAGAGATCTGGGTCTGCCTTGCAGGCCCTGTGACCCATCTCCTTCATGAAGCTCTGTAGATGCGCTCAAAAAGCAGCTCCAGACGACTTGAGCCCATAGAGTGCACATACAACAAGTGCCTTTTTGCCTTTATCTAACTCAAACTCCGGTCCCAGAGTAGTCCAGATCTTTTCGCGGCAAGGAGCGGTGATGTAGGCGTTCAAAACATCAGCAGCCCACACCCCAATGTTGTTGAAAGCTGCAACGGTAAGTGCTAGCCTGACAGTTTCGGAAGATACAACACTGGCGTAGGTCAGTGTAGCTGGAGCTTTTGACATATGTCCCCCGGTGTTGTAATATATGAGTTGAGTGGACAGAAATGACACGAAGGAGATTGGATGCCAAAAGGGTATGTTCAAATCTCACGTGTATTGAGTTCCTACGTTTATATTTTTATGTGTATTATATTAAAATGTTGGCGAAGATACATTCGACCGAGACGATGAGCGTCAAAGCCAACCAAGTA
>JALLPI010000650.1:0-16377 GCA_036939935.1 Cyclotella atomus | reverse complement strand
CGACTGGGTCCCTCCCCAGTGGCGCAAAGGTTTTCAACTGCCACAAAAGAGACTTTTGGAGGGTTGTCGGCAACTAAACCAGCTGTCTGGAGGATCCCCTGCATTTACACTGATCATATTTTTTGCTTACATGGAGATAGATGATTGCAAGCTATCTCTGATCGCGGCTTAAAGGCTAAAAGCTAAGGCGCTGCACTTGAAAAGGAGGACAAAGGAAGGGAGGTATAGTACACTGTATCCGTACTCGTAACTCCTCACTTTTGAGACGAGATAACCCACAGTTTATTGTTATCTCTGCACTCAAAGTGAAGCCGACACATACCAACATCAACAGCTAAATCTAAACACGAACCTCGAATATATCATTCATGAACCAAGAAGTGGATTGTATAATGAATAGAAGGTGCTATCTCAAAGTCCCATTACTTTGAGATTCCAACCAGCAACTCAACAATAAATTAGGGGGGAAGAAGTACCGACACTATCCTCCTACTTGTGCTGCGGAGCACAAGAGAGTCGTGAAGAATCCATACACCAAGTACGATCGAACGAGACCACCTACAAAAACATTGGCACAGGCAGCAGCTTTGAGATACTGGCTCTCCTGCAAAACCTCCCGAGTGTATGACGTGGCTCATTCTCCTTGTGTAACCGACCCAAAGGCATCTGAGCTGGGATGAAGCCTGCCCCCATGTAACTGAAAGAAACAGGCAATCTAACAGTCATGGTTTGGGATGGGCAGTCTCCAACAAGCCAGCCAAGCACCACCTCCAGACGAATTCCAGCCACTTCAACAGCAGCTGAATAGGACGCGACAGCGTGTGGGAGGAACTCATGCTAGATCATGCATGAGGCCTCACTCAACATCCAAACCCCCCAATCAAACCCTCAGTGCCTGGGTGAGAGCATCTAGAGTCTCCAAGCTCTCGGTCATACAATGTACACAGTTGCTTACCCGTCCCCGCGTGGATTTGGCCAAATCACGCTCCTTCATCTGCACACGTACAACCCCAGGTTCGCACACCCCCAACCGCAAGGAATGTGCTGTGTTGTGGCTCTGCCAGCCACACTGAAACACCATTCAATGCTCACCTAGTTCAATGGTGACACTCAAGCGATGGTTTGTTGAGCCCATCGCAAGAGCACTACGCTGGGATGACGAGCTAATCCGCACCACACCTATGAGCTCACATCCTGCAGACAGCCGCTCCATGGCACCATCCGATTCGTCCCATCCCAAAACCCCCCAACCACGAAACCGCGCTCACGACACAACGAAGTCGTGTGTCATGAGTGGGCAGCAGCGGACAGGGCACGAAGAGAGCACTGGCAACGCCCCCTTAACGAAACTGCCTGAAGACAACCCCCCGAATTGTTAGGCACAGAGGAGGAGAGGCGACAGAGACTCACGAGGACGCTGACGATGATGTCAATGCATAGGACGAGGTGACGAACAATAGCCACAGTGGCTGGACAATCCGCGAGGCAATCGGCGGCAAAAATAAAACGCAAGCTTGTGCACTGTTGTGGACCAACGAGACGAGGGCTCGAGCCGTTCGCGAATCCAATAAAAGCAAGCTCCGTCTAGCCAATTGCACTCGCAACCAAAGATTGTGAGTGCCTCAAAATGTCAACGTGTTGCGTTGCTCTCTAACCACCATATCTATTTGGCGATTCACGACAATTCAGTTGAAGCTCATGTGTGTTTGAATGAGCCTGTAAACTAAAATTTCCGGGAACACAACAAACACAGAAGGACACAAGTTCCCGTCATTTCACTCACAGGTGCATCCATCCACAGAATCACTTCTACTTCACTGCCAAAATCACCAAACAGACATTTCAACTCACGTGCCTCCGCCGAGGCCACACGGTCAAACCCAACTGCTTCACACCTCATGAGGCCAATCGTAAGAGATTGCAATCAGCGTGAATTGTTGAGTATGCCCTAGTTCATTGAGGTTCTCTCAAGTTCGTAGTTAGCTCCCGTGTCAGGCGTGATTTCTACCAGCGTATCCAGCATGGAATAAGTAGGAGGAGGAGAGGGGGGAAAGCCTCCCGCCAAAAACTGATGTCCCCTTATTTACCCTTAAAATACCTCAGTTTACCCGTCCGTTGAAGCTACAAATCTCTTTAGTAAATTTCTAAAGTAATTCCTATGTGAATTTTGTACGTACCCTACTTCCTCCTCAAACCCTCGCCAACACGCAACTCTCTACGTTTCCCTGCTTACAAACCAAACCATAAATAAATAAGCCGTGCCGCAACAACGTACACCTCCTCCTCTACTACACTAGTATCGTTGCTATCTATCCTCCCCCTCGTCGAACGGTTTCATCGATTTGTCATTGGTGTACGTCGTCGCATGAATGGCCTGCTTGTGTTGTTGCCGCTCGACGAGAAGCGTCGCTGCTGTTGTTGATTTGACGGAGCCGCTGACACTTGACACATTACGTGCGTTGAATACGATGCCTCGATTTCATCGTCGGATAAACTCTTGATTGTCGGTGTCTTGATTGCGATCGGCCTGAGGACTGAAAACTGAATCGTGGCCGCCTGCCTTGCCTTTCTATTCATATCTAAATCATTTTATGTTCACATAAGAACTTACCATGATTGCTCTACCGCCGCTTCTATCAGCCGCCATCATGCCGTCCATCGAACCCCAAGCGAATCCACTCGAGGCCATCCAGCCTCAAGATGTTCAAGTAAACGAAGAAGAAGAAGAACCGACCATCACGGAAGAATTCACCATCGAAGCACCCGAACTACCCCCTTTGGCTCCCGCCTCCCCCCGCCAAACTCGCACCAAGGAACTCCTCCTCCAATTCCCCGGTCTATCCATCCCCGAAGCCATGCGAGCCGCCCGTTACACAATCGATGAATCCGAATCCGACACTTTACAGGGTTTATTCGAGGAGGTGGCTGCCCAATCGTCATCCGGTAAGGCTGCGAAAGTCAAGGACCCAAACAAGGTAAAATCCAACAGACGTCCCCCCGGTTCTCAAGAAATACACCCCTCCAAACGCTCGGCACCCATGGAATCCATCGATCCATCCGTTCTACCCCCCGGTATTACTTTATGCGATGTCCGTCCCAAAAATGCCGCGGGGAGATGTCTCTGCAGAGTCCAAGGCTGTCGTAAATTAGACCAAGCCAACAATGATGGATTTTGCCGATCTCACTACAATCTAATCCGAGGTGGAGATCCCGACTACTTGTATGCTGAGGAGAAGGGAGATGAGACGGGAGATCCATGGACTTGTGATGGATGTGATGCCGTGGTATCCTTTCATCAAAAGCGTTGTGGGAATTGCAGCCGTTGGAAGAATGGGATTCGAACGACGGGAAAAAGTTGGATGTGTTCTTGCGGAAATGAGGTGATGGAACCAAAGAGCAGGTGTGGGAAGTGTCATCATTGGAAGGGGGGACGGAGGGTCGGAGGGTGGAAATTGGGTAGTAAAGGAGAGGGTGGTGGTATTGTGAGTACTGTTAGTACTGCCGTGGTGGATGGTATTGATCGATCGACGGATTGGGAGTGTTGTGGGGAGGTTATTGGTGCTGCCAAGACTAGGTGTGGCAAGTGTCGTAAGGTATGTTTGAATTGTGGAACTTGTATCTAATGCACTCTTGTGTGCACGTCATTGGCAACTGATTTAATTCGTTGCATCATTACACAGTGGAGGGGAGGCAAGCGTCAAATTCGATGGAGCTATGCCAATTCCGAATCCGTCAAACTCGAAAACGACGACAGTGAATCACCGGCCGTGGATCCCAACGTCGATTGGACTTGTGCCAACCAAGCTTGCGGGACGGAAAACAGGGGATCCAAGAAGCGTTGCTCCAAGTGCTTTTCGTGGAGGTTTTCAAGGAAGAAGGCTAGGAGCAGTACTGGTACGATGAGGGAGGAGGATGCTGGTGAGGGTCATTTGACTATTGATCAGTTGGATGCTTTGGTGAATGCTGAGATTCAGAGGCATGAGGGTGAGAACGGTGAGGGTCAAGGAATGGAGGGGGAGGTGCCCGTTGTCATGGCCGAGACTACTCTTGAACAGGTTGTGGTTAAGGACGAGGAGATGGATGGCGAGGAGGCCAAGGTTGAGTCTGTTTGAATGGGTTAGAGATGTTGTTGTTAGGAGGGTATTCACTGGGAGTTATGGAGATTGGGATACATGTTCAGACTTTGGTTCATTGGCAGTGTTGTCAAGCGGTACTTTCATTTTCAATGTGGGATAGTTTTGATGTGTAGAGTTTGATTCGTGATACTATAACGATATAGCAATACAGTGTGTATTGATTATTGATACTTTCTAAGACGCCAAGATTGACTCCGTTTGATTCATTATTCATTACAGTGCCACCAGACCTTCGACTCTCCACACAGACTAAAACTCCACTTCACCTAGACTAATCACCTCAACTTTCTTCACTTTGACACGAAAAGCACGGCTCCGTTTCGAGTATCACTCCAACTTTCTTCGCTTTGACATGGAAAGTATGATTTCTTTGGTTAGGTCTTTCGACTGATGTAGAGTTTCAAACGAATCAGAAGCAAAAACTTCATCCACGTGGTCCATCAAATATGTCTTGGCGGCTTCTTTGATCAAACTACAGTTCTTTGCATCCGCATAGAGCAATGTTTCAGTGACATTGCCTTTGGAGAACTTGAACATTTCAAGATAGCGCTTCTCAGCAGCCGGTTTGAGAGTGTCTACTCCATATTTGTCGGTTGCCTCAATAACAGCTTTTGCAGTTCTTACATCTGAGATGTACACATCCCCACCATAGATGTATTCGAGCATGGTTTGGAATATGTCCGGAGCAACATCGCCGATAGGCACAGGTTCTGATTTGTCGTGCTCATCTAGGCCCAGCGTGCGAAAAAGATTAGGTGCCATTGTTTTAAGAACATTGAGATGCGCGTGAAAAGACTGCCTCTTTACTGCAAATACAACGTCAGCTGTCTCTTTGTCCTCGAGTACATTCGCAACTTTGTGTCTGATCTGATCACATTGTCCATAAAAACTGGTTACACGATCGTCAGAATGGAGATACATTTGCAATTCAACCGATAGGGATCCAACTACCAAGCAATCAGACAATGGCGCCAGTTCAATTGTCTCATCGTTTCCAAATGCAGTTTTGTCGTTTTCAGTAGAGAAACAAAACGAGGTATCAACTGCTCTGTTATTGTCGTCGTCAGTGATGATGCAGTAACAAGTTCCACGTATCTTGCTCTTCTTCGATCTAGGGCAATGTACAAGATACATGTTCACATGTTGATCTAACTTCCGAATTTTTAATTTCCAGTTGTATCCCAAAGATGTGAACAATGGCGAGTCGATATCTTCGTTATAAGGCAAGTATTCGAAATAATGGAAATGGACCATGTTTACATCTGCTCGAAGAACGGTACTAATGGAGGGGCTCCTGTATGGATGTGAAACCGGTGGCAGATGTGCATCAGCTGCTGCCGCTGCCATGCTGCACCGTCAACCAAAAGCACCGCACCCAGATCAAACCACATCATCATCGGCAACTCATGGCGAACTGGCTCCTCAAGCCCCAAATTCACGAACTCAACGAAGCCCTAATTTACGAATTGGTGTCTCGATCGACAGCTCTGGAGCCACCTTCGCCGCCTTGATGCCGGTGACATATGAGACTCAGCCAATGCTAGAATTTGCACCTCCAAAACTGATCAACGAAGAAAAGAGATACATGCTTACCGTTGGTAAAACTGCTCCGTTTCACATTTGGAAGAAGAAACACGGACGGCCCAAAACTATGTGGACATGGATAAGACGATCTCTTTCATGATATGCTTCGAATCACAAAGGCTAGAAAATGCATCCGATGCCACAACTTCATCGGTATGCAATGTCAAGTACTTCATAGCTGCTTCTTTCAACTTTAGACAGTTTTTGGCATCTACATAGTACAATAAATCTGCGACATTCTCTGTAGTGATATGAAAGTTGTTCACGTAATACATTTCAGCTGCGCACTTGATAGAATCGACACCGTACTTGTCTGCTGCGTCTATGATTGCTTTGGCATCATCAATTTCAGTCAATGGAATATCTTTACGGTAAATGTAAACAATGATCTTATCGAATACATCAAGAATGGGCACATCAAGAATGGGCACCTTGGTTGATTTGTCATGCTCTTCGAGGTTTAGTGTACGTGCAAGATGATCTGGTGCCACAGCTTTGAGTATGTTTAGATGCCCTTGACATCAAATGAAATGTCAGCTGTTTCTTCATCATCGGCCATTATAGCGAGCATTGCATGCTGGAACTTATGCTCTTCATTGAAGTAGTTTGGGAGGTAACCTTCTGTAATGCAGTTCCTGAAGAATGTCTTTCAAACCCTCTTCACTAATAATATCTATAATACCCAGAAGCATATTGTCATCACCATCATCCTCGTAGCTGTTTTCTCGTACTCTAAAACTTCGCGAGGCCCTGCTCCAAAAATTTCGCCCACCACGTTCATTTTTATTGACTCTACAGGTGTAATCCTTCCATCAAGTGCATGCACTGATGAGCTAGGGCAAAGACAAACTTTCATCCATACACCGTGATCTAAGTCATGATTCAATGGCAGTTTCTTCATAAGACTCGCCTTCCATTTGTGACCAAATACCCAAAACTCACTGGAGTCAATCTCTACGGCAGTAGGCAAGTCGTCAAAGTTGTAGAAATGGACGTAACGAACCGCTTTGTCGCAGTATTCGGCTCTGCCATCAAAGATGCCATTGGATGGCTCGCCTACATGAATATCAATGATATTGTCCACTCGTTCTTTACTGTTGAAATACGCCCAATCGATTGTTCGGTTTGTGACGCTCACCTTCGAGAAGATGGCTTGCTATTGTATGCTGGTGCGGCTATCTCTGCTCGTCCCGTCCAAACTAATTTAATCTAGGTAAGATCACGTGAATGACACCGAGGTTCTAAGCTATTCTAAGCATGTTCATGTGTCGATGAGAAGAATTATTTCTGCCAAAGAAGGAGCAACATAAGTCAGTAAGACAATCATGATGAAACAATCGCCCAAAAGAGCAGATCAAACGGGACATATGATAGCCAGCTCTATTTAAGAGACAAGAGACATCAGATCATAATATCGGATCTGCCCCCGAGAACCCTATCAGCTCTACTTGACAACATGAAGCCATCAAGCATTAGAGGAGGTCTATGAAATATAGAATCACTCTCACAAGTAAGGGCATCTAATCTATCAGGATGCTCAGCCTCTTGCAGCACTTGAATAAACTGTCTTTCACACCCTAGATCCATCAGAACCTAGAAAATTCTCTAACACAATCTAACGCGAGAAGCGCCAACTCTGCGACAAACGCAAGACTTACCGTTTTATCAGAGCAGTGCTGCCATTTCTCTTGCTGTTTGCTGTTTCGTCTGTCTTCTTTTTCTTCTAACCTCCTTTTTCACCGAAAGGTCTAAACGTATGTTCTGACCTTGTTTACCTTGATTTGTCAAAATCATTTTTCGTTTTCAGCTACAGAACTCTATCTTGCTTGCCTCGCTCTCGCAGTCTCTCGAGATCCCCGCTCCCTCTACTCAGGCTTGATGTTCACTGTGGCAGCGCAAGAGAGGCAGCTCGTGCTCTGATAATCGGTGAGGCTGCTAGGATTGTATGTTTGTTGTGGTAGAGATGACTACATTTGTCGCAGAGTTGACATCTGTTGGCATAACCATCGTTAGATTCTGCTGGAGAGATTTCAATGTTCTGACAATGCAGATCATCAGTGTGCAACACAGTTTATTATACGTTTCTTGGCAAATGTGCCTGTGTGAAATCAGGTGTGAGCTCATATCATAGGCTCTAAGTGTTCATGGCACGGCACCCTGATCCATCCCTGATCTTTAGGTATAATAACTGTGAGAGTGATTTCACATGAATGTTGTACAATACTCGATAGACCCGAACCCGACCTGATGCTTGACGGCTTATTGATGTTGCTAAGTAGAGCGCAGCTCTATCTTCTCGGGGGCGGATCTATTCTGAACTCTGGTAGCTCTGGTGTAATCGTTTATGATCTAATGCCCATCTCTATTGCTTGGTGCTGCTGTCATGTCACTTTTGGTATGTTCTCTTGGGCAATTGATTCATCACATGGAACTGCATAATATTTTGGTTCGATAGATGAGATATCTCATAATTACATTACTTATTTGTTGTTCCTTCTTTTGCAGAAATAACCATCCACATCAACACTTGCTTAGAATCATCTAACGAAGTTCATCAACAATAATAACAGCAATCAACATTCAATTCAACAGCATCATATGAATATCATGTCACCACAAATCCTGTTAGGATTGCTACTCGCCATCCTAAACACCTCTCCATCCCAAGCACGCCACAATAAAAACTTGGGCTACTACATCCCCATAGGTCACGGAGCCTGCCTCGATTCCAACACCAGTCAATACCCCGCCTTTCGTCTCATCAAAACTGTGTACAATGAAGATGAAGATCCTCAAGATACTCAATCCTTCTATGAGGCCCCTCGTGACAATGAGGGATTGGAGCATCTTAACTCAGTGCATCACTGCCATGATAGGTGCAGTCCGTTCGAGACAAATTCAATGTACCGGGGGTACGAAATTATCGTTGGTGACGGATGCTATTGCCTGATGGATTATGATGTCTACGATACTGACATGGGAAGTACTGTGCGTGGAGATGGAAAGGGTATGGGGCCTATTCTCCGTAGTGATTATGCTACCGTTGGACATTATTGTTACGCCTTCAGGAGAGATACATCAACTGAAAATGGACCTGCTCCTCCTCGACCAGCCGTTGCCGAGTATACCTACGATCCAATTCATCTATTGGTGGGGAAGGGGATATGCCACGACAACAAGGGGAGACGATACCCCTTCACTTTGCACTATACCGATGGATCCAATCGCAGATGCAGAGAAAAGTGTGTTCTGGCGACTCCCATGAAGTCTTACCGAGGGTATCAAACATTTCCACGTGATAAAAAGTGTGCATGTCTCTTTGATACGAGTGCCGATTCGGTAAACAAACATGGTCAACGTTATCTCCAAGGGGGTGATGGTGGAGAGGGGAATATACGGGGTGTGATGAAACCTGGCCCTAATGAGAAAGATATGTACTGTTACAAGTATTACAAAGTTGTAAAGAAGACCCTCGGAGAGAATGGTAAAGTTAAGATAAGGAATATTGAGCGGGCTGAGACTCGGAATACTGTTGAGGAGAGTAACGACCCCGAAGCTATGGAGAATACCTACGCTGAAGAACAGGAGGCGACAGAGGCAAAGGATCCTCTGCAACAGCATCAGAGTAAGAAGAAGCATATATCCGTCGGCAAAGGGTTGTGTGGTGACTCAGAGTCAAGAAGCTACATTGGCATCCCGTATCCTCAGGAATATTCAGAGAAAATGATTCACGATCCGCTAGATTGTGAAGGTTTGTGTTCACAATACGAACACAGCCCATACTACAGAGGTTATGAGGCAGTTCATACAAATGTAGCATGCAAATGCCTCTTTGATGATGAAGCCAAGAACAATTTAGAGCTTGCTGATTTGTTGAAATCCGTTAAACGAGATGGTGGGGTAGGAGAGATTATGAGCTTAGTGGCGCCGAATGAAGTTCACGAATGTTTCAAGTATATCGGTGGCCATGTGAATCAACCACAAGTTGTTATTGAGCCGGAAGCTCTTCTCCGGTATCGATACACCACACTTATGAACTAGTTGGCGAGGGCATTTGTATTGATTCAGTAGGTGGATGGTTTGATGCCGTCGAATTCAAGGATACCATCGCCACAGACTGTCAGGGCAAGTGCCAGATGTTCACTAGCCATCCAAAATATCGTGGAATTGAAGTCACGCTGAGCAAAGTCTGCTTCTGTTTGTTTGATGATGGCACAAAGCTTGACAATGCGAACGTACTGAACTATGGGAAGGGCAAGGGAGAGGTCGCGGGTGTGCAAAAGAAGGAGGGGATGACCGGACCGTTTTGTTTCAAGTACACTAGAGCCAAGTCTGATGCAAGATCTGCTGGTGACAAGAAATATAACGATGATGAGATTATGCAAGAACGAATGCTTCATGATGAAGGAGGCAAAGGTGACAAATCTGCCGCACCTGCAAGTCAGCCATCCTCTTTTGAAGACAAGTCAACAGAACAATCTAATTCAGTACTACTGACAAAGCCTCCGCCGCTCACGTATGATTCAGTCTTTGTACCCCACCAAACACAATATGACTTCCTTCGATTTGATCCACATTCTTTCTCTGGAGCGCCATTGGGGGGATGGGGACGAGACACTCGCAATCGACTTGCTTCATTGCCGATTCGTTTGGTTCATGGGTTTGAGGGAAATTGGAACGATGTTAAGAGTAATACCGCAGATACAGATGCAACAGATAGCTCGGATACTGACGAGGTTGAGGAAGGCAATACTGACGCAGTCGAAATGGAAATCGGTCCTGACGGAAGTCAACAATCAAGAGATGGCAACCTCTCAAGCAAGAAACGGATTGCAACGGAAGCATCATCACCGCCTAAGCCGCCGCATTTCATTATTCACGATGGCACTGGTCAAAAGTATATCTGTCGCGTCTACCACGATGATGAGCTTGTTGTTGTGAGTCGACTTGACTCAATGTTCTTGCCTGTTACAACCGTGGAAGAAAATGACGGTTCACCTGGTACTTTTGAGGAAGAACCCAAAGCTCCAACGCAGGCCAAAACTGTAGCAAAGAACTCTATCAATCTAAAGATTGGAGGCGACGGAAAATCTACAATCAAGCTTTTTAGTGACACCTTCAATATCGAAATTGACGGTGAAGGAGACTCTTTGATGGATGCGATTAGTTCGGCGGTAGCGAATACTCTTCACAATTTGGGGCTCGATGATGTCGGTGGCCAAAATGCTAATGACGAAGCCCAGGATATCAATGCGTTGTTAACACAGATTGGAATGCAGGCCGCGGTTGGAGCAGGTATTGATGGCGCCTCGCAGGTTGCTGCATCAGCTGGAATGGTATCGCAGCAGACAACCGCACGAAAACTAACCTTAGATGAGATCCTTCGAGCGTTGGATACAATGGCAGGCACCTGTTCTCAATTACACTTGGGCTGGTGGAGCTATGAATGGTGCCATAGGGAACAAGTCAAGCAATTCCATGTCGGAGTGAGCCAGAGAGGAGCAAATAATAATGCAAAACAGCTCATCTACGAAGTACAGGATGTAACCCTTGTAGGTCAATTTAATGGCCATTTAGAGATCATTTATCCCGGTGGAAACTACGCCTCAACAGAAGACACTCAAGGTACCATCATCACAATGCAAAGAGATAGTAGCGGTAAAATCATTGATTCTGATGTTCGAGTTCTCTCAAAGGATGAGAACTTACAGTGGAAGCGTTCGCATACCGATAATGAAGTTATCCGCCAATATCACAAGAATATGAGCTTTGAATCTCGTGGGCCCATAATCAAACACACTTTTCAACATGGTGATGTGTGTGATGATGTTGGCTATCCTCGTCAAACGTCGGTGGAAATTAGGTGCTGTACCGAAGATGAAATGCTGCGCTGGATGAAGTCCAAAGCTACTTCTATGTCCAAAAATGCGCTTACAACGAAGGATGTACCCAAGGCAGCATTGATCACAGTGGAAGAAAGCAAGACGGAAATTTGTCATTACACCTCACATGTATGCACCCCAGCATTATGCTCAGAACAGGACCAGGTTACCGTTAAACCCAAAGCAAACGTACACGCGGGTGCATTTCAAAATAAGGAGGTGCTGAACGAGGTCATGAATGCCTTTGAAACAGCAGGCGGAGCTATTGCAACAAAGCTTGCTGAGATTCTGGGTGAAAATCTTGACACTTCTGATGCAGAGGTGTACATGGGTGACGAAAACCATGTAGGATTGATTGAAGAGCTGATGAATGATAGTACACCTCCAACACAATTGAAAGGTATATTGAACGCGTTGTTTAACAAGAAAAGTGGGCCAAAAAAACCACCTGCTCTGCAGATGAAGGAAGGTGAATCTGTTCGAGAACTGCTGAGTAGGACGCTTGGACAAAAGCCATGGTACGTCATGTTAATGGTTGCTAATAGAATTGGAACTGTGGCTTCTAACTGCATGTTTGCATGATACAGTCTGAAAAAGAATCTTGGCTGGTGGACTTATGGTAAGCACGTGCATGCTTTTTCATGTGCTCTTGCACCCCTCGACAAAGTCTTAGTTTCAATCTTATCCTCCGATAACCAGAATACTGCCACAATACCCATGTCGTTCAGTATCACGGATCCGATCTTATCGACACAAAGACAGGTCAGACATTCACCAAGAAGGAGACAACTCACTTGCTCGGCCTTCATAAAGGCAGCGGAAACAGCGTCAGTGATTATCCTAACGAAGAGGAGCACCTTCATGTTGTGAATGTAACTGATTCTTCATCTGAATTAGATCTTGGCCGCTCGCGACCAAAACCAAGAGGAGGAAATGCCCCCAACCAAAAAGCTGCAGGAGGCAACGGCGCGGTCTACGTTCAAGAATGGTCTCATGGAGATACATGTGATCATGAAGATGTGGCAGAGTCTGTCATCAAAGGTGGCAATATTGTAGAGGGCAGTGTAGAACGGTCAACCACTGTTCGATATTCATGTGGCAAAACTTGGGAATTGGTTGATATCAATGAAGACAGCACTTGTCACTATGTTGTCGACATCTCTGTGCCTGAGTTGTGTCAGCACCCATTGTTCAAGGCTCCTGATATCAAGACACAGGTTGTCAAGTGCTTGCCCGTGTAAACTAATGAAATACAAATGCAAACTAATGTGCATAAACAACATCTTACATGACAATTGGTACACTTAGTGAATCTCACACTTGCAGAGCAAGTAAGTAGCTATGATTAATGCTGTTTCGCACACCAGTCAAAGGCTTAAGACAGACCAAACAGCTCACGAAAGTACTTATTTTCGATCTGAAACTCATTCCCGAGCTCTTGTTTCTGCCACCAAAGAATAATTTACAAACCCAGAAGGAGTTCCATTTCATCTGGCAAACAACTCTGAAGTAATAAATTTATGAGGGACTAACTCATACTACAAATAATCACCAACCTATCTAAAGAGAGTGACATGTTCAGCGAGTTTGGACTTGCCTTTTAAGATTCACTAGTAATCATACAGCTGAATCTGCTCCTGAAAAAATGAGCAGTTTGATAGTACCAATTATGTGAAGGAGAATGTACTTATGTATAGGTCATAGGTAAGTGTGTTCTGGCTTATTTAAAGCAACTGCAGTAGATGAATTGAGTTAATGTTGATGGTGGCAGTTGATGACGATGCAGTTATTGGCTGGAGGGGAGAGCAGCAACTGTCATAACTATCTACTCAGTTACCAAATGTTCTAATGAAAGTTAGCAAAGTCAAAGTTAGACATTTCCTCAATTTTGAGAGTTGTAGTTTGTTTCTTCATTTTTGAGCAGATGAAGTTAGCATAGTTCGAGTTAGGACCAAAAAGAAGGGCAAAGTTAGAGTTGACTGTGAAGGCCAAATTGATGGTCAGTTTGAAAACCTCAGTGTTAAGAAGCTGAACTATTAAGTACAAATAGAATTTCATTGTTTGATGATTGATTGAAATGCAACTTGGATTATTAGCAGCTAAGAGGAGTATATTTTTGTTTTTCATAAAATTCTTAGGCTGTAGACCACAACTGATTTGGCTGCAATTTGACGTCAAATGTGGTCCCAGCCCTTGAATTGGCATGATGATGCGTGTCTCAGCGTCTCTCAAAAACAATCACAACAGCTCAGCAGCATCACATTGTGCAGGAGTCTAAGACACATCTATCAAACCTCGTCAATAGAGCCCCATTGTTTTATTTGTTGTCCTATTCCAATGCAAAATCATTGTTGATGATATTAACCTTCTTGAATGCATTTGATTTGGCCTTTTTTGATTTTGGCTTTCTCAATTCTCAACTTCAGGCTTTTCAGTCTATCAGGTTTTTATTTGCCTGGTTCATCACTCTCAACTGTTTTGGTCGAGACCATAAAGAAGACTTAACTCATGGGCAAGTCTGTGTGGAATCAAAAGTTCACCGGAACATCCACACCAGTGCCAAGGTCGAAGGGATTGGCAAAAGATTGAAGATTGAAGGAACGAATAGGTTAATAGGTTACATCGCTACCACTACGGGTGTTTGCGCCCATATAAATAAATTATTCTTTGGAACGAAGGAATATTGTTTTTGTCTCTGCGTAAGATTCAGTGCAACAAGACTGGGTTAAGTCTTGTGGAAGGCGGCCAAAGGTACAGGCGCACGCAGGTATTTCATGTTAATCGTCATGGTTAGAAAGAGGACTGAGGTCCAGTGTAGAGGTGAGAGGAGGGCATTTCCTCTCACCTCTCATAAAAAGAGCTTGTAATTATTGTGTCATTGTTAACAAATTAGAATTACCATGCACACAGCAATTAACCTTTTGTTTAATGCTGATGGATAAAACATCATGAAGGTTGAAAGACTAGAGACCTATTCTAATACAGAATCATCGTTGTCAATGATAGCAAACTTCTTTGCTGCGCTTCACTGCATTTAAGTTGGCCTTTTGGGGTTTGGCTTTCGCAACTTCTGGCTTTTCAGTCTGCCAGGTTTTCATTTGACTGGTGCATCTCCGTCAACTGTTTTGACTGTCTTTCAGCGGCCAGGCCTTCGTTTGATTGGTGTGTCTAGATGTACATGTACTGAATCACAGAGAGCGCCCCATGTTATCAAGCAGACAAAGCCCTCTTAACTAATCCATCTTATATTTTGTTTTGGTACTTCATCTTGTGCTCTGAATTTGGCAGTTTCCAAGCACTCCAGAGGTGATCAACCTCAAGTCCCATGCAATTGCGCTCCTCGTCTGCTATCGATTTGCTAGCCTTGAGGCACAAGAAAAGTTGAGGACCACCACAGGAGGAGAATGTAGAGCTGAAATAAATCTAAATTAGTATCAATTAAAAGTAACATAAAAATCCCAAAATGACACTATTGCTATAAGATACAACTAGCCTTCCGGGCTCCGCCCTCCAGGACATTCCATCACACTCAGTCCGCAAGCAACACACAATATCCACACCCAATTTGTAAAGTTCAATGTTGCTAGGGGGCGTGGGGGAGCGCAGCCTCCTCCACAAGGGAAGATGTATGCCACGCCTCATTTGTGAAGCACAAGATTGCTAGAGGGGGCGTGGGGGGGGGGGTGCAGCGTCCCCCACAAGCCATATTCACCTCTAGTAAGTAGTAGATATGCAAGTAGGAATATATCTACTATCTACCTATATTTTTCAATTTCAAATTTCTGACACGAGATACCTTTTTGATGTATCTTTTATATCTTTTTGACACTAAGACAGACACAGACCTGCAAAGTCACGAAACTTATTGCGTGGTGATAAAACTGAGTCACGCGGTGATAAAACCGAGTCACTCGGTTTTTTTGTGATTCACTCGGTGGGACGCGGTGATAAAACCGAGTCACTCGGTGATAAAACCGAGTCACACGGCGATAAACCGAGTGACTTGGTGGGACGCGGTGATTTTTTTATTCACTCGGTGGGACGCGGTGGGACGCGGCAAGACGTGGAGAGAAAAGTTTTGTACAAAGCAACAGCGGCAAAGTTACCACCCTCAATTTGAGGATACTTTTGAGCAGGAGGAGGATGAGTAAAGAGATGAATGGGGAGTTTATTTAGATAGCTTATTATTTTATTGTAACGATGGTCTGTTACGATTGAGAAAGTATCTATACAAATAGGCAACAGCAATACTCTTGTGGTTCTCCTGGCAAACGACATAAGCTTGTTTATCATCTATCCATTTGCCAAGATAGGTTGCTCCTCTGCACAAGTCATGAGACCTGTATGATGTCATGCATCGCAATCAAACAATAGCAGAATTGAAACGAAGCGTAAGACCCAATCCGATGAATTAGAGACCCGATGATCAAATAATTCAAACTTACCTTGACCGTGCCTTTTACCCTCTTTCTATTCGAAAAACCCCTCCTCTAGCATATTTGGTTGCTACTGCTCTGCTGCTCTGGTGTTCAGTTTGTGTATTCGTACTCCGCAGGCAAACTTCATTGTGCCCAAGCCATACATTGGTTGTCTTTGAAGCCACCTTCAACGTTGCTCAATTTGGATATCTCATCTTTCTTAAACCGGATTTCAATCCATGCTCACGGTGGAAGACACGGCCCCATGAATGGAGCACACGGGGGAGCAGAGAGGACGAACTGGCGCCGTGGTGGTCACGAGCCTCTCGGGAGGTATGGGCAATGGCGGCGACACGG
>JALLPI010000649.1:0-30847 GCA_036939935.1 Cyclotella atomus | reverse complement strand
ATTCTCTTCTTCCCTCTCCGTTCCATACCTGTCAATCTTGAAATTGTCCGTATGAAAATTACTCGTCAATGTGATGCTAAAGGTACGCACGGAAGCAGCTATCACCACCTAAATGAAATGGCTCGGCCGCTGACTTTCGTATTAATATTGGCAAGATTGCTCCCTTTGGCAATCTCGTTTCTACCAGCAATACAAAAGACACACAAAGATCAAATCATCTACGCACTGAGAAGCGATGGCATTCATACTAAATACATCAATACCACTGTTGCAGCAACTCCATACCAAATAGATGAATATGGACGACCTACTGATGATCCATCACATCGCAATCTACTAGCTTCTCCATGGACAGGAATGAACTTGCAAACACCTCACTCTGGCAGGAAATTTCAACCGACGCATCCATACAAATCCAAGCACTCAAGGATACGTTCTCTATTCAACAAACTGTCAAGGAACAATCGACGCTTTACCGAAGGATGGTACTATCGACTTACTTTACCGACATACAATGAAAGTTTTGTGTTTATATTTTCTATTGAAGATGCTGGTAGATATGTCCACTCGAATCATTTGACCAACATGAGAACAGATGTTGATGTGCGGGCACAGAAGAGCAAACTATCACGATTACGGAAGCTACTGTGTCGGGGAAAGACGAAATCACCACTCACATTGGCATGTATGCAGCTTCTCGGCCCTCAAGATACATACCTTTGTCAAAGTGACGTGGATGATACAAAGTTTTGGGGGTGGAAGTATGCACAAGGTCTAGGGTGCACCTTTGAATGGAAGGATCCCGCAAGTAATGATGGAAGAATTGCTGCAATGTTGCCTGAGGAGTGGAGAGAAAAGGTTCAAGCTGGCTTTCAGATATTACCGTTTCATTTCCAAGGGAGGTTAGATGGTCATGACGGAAGTTTGGGTGGTGTCAAGGCACAACAGGGAGTGGCTGGAACTGCAGAATATGACTTTACAATACGTCCAGTGGCAGGATGGGGAAATTATCCTCCTCTTTCTTCGATAGGTGGACTTGACAAATACGGTACAGCTGAGTATGGAGCGTCAACGAATGGTAATACGCAATACAGTACTGCAGGATGGCTAGCCAACTATCCAGTGTTTGAACCTCATTGTAAGTGATGATGTAGGCTAGCAGATGACAGACGTGTGAACTTTTAATTGTCTATGCATATACACCTCACGCGTATTTACTTCCAACTCTTGCACATGCGGATATGATTGCAGGGCAAATTACCATGAGCAACGCAAGAGCTTCCGGTAGTCTGAATTGGAATGGATCCACATATGTTTTTGAGGATGCACCATTTTATGGAGAACAGAATTGGGGTCAGTTGTTGTTACAATATGCTGCCAGACTCTAAACATCTGCCTTTACTGATTTGCGCTACTTTCTTTAGGTGGTGCATTCCCAACCAAGGTTAGTTGTGTTTCACTTCATTTGCATGCATCCCTAATCACAAAGATCACTTTAACATTGTACATATTCTTCAGTGGTACTGGGCGCAGTGCAACTCCTTCAACAATCATCCAGACTTGGCCTTTACAGCAGGTGGAGGCATACGTCAACTACCATTTTCGTTCCTTCCGGGTAAAAAGACCGAGACACTCGGATTGATAGGTATACACCACAATGGTACATTTTACGAAATCGTTCCGTGGACAGGTGAGATGGATTGGAAGGTTTGGCCATGGGGTAAATGGGAGTTTCGTGGTAGATGTACCGATACCAACGGAATGCAGTTTGAGGCGGAGGTAGTTGCATCTACTGATTTGCCAGGTGTGTTGTTGAGGGCACCGACGAAAGATGAGGGAATGGTAAGACTTCAATTGCACTTCTGCGGTACTTTTATCTAGAGATATCAGCTCATTTCCACGTTGATTCCGTCTTCTCAAGCAATACTTCTGCAGAGACTCGGGTTTTGGCCATGTTACTCTTTCGCTGTGGTATTTAGAGTGGGATGAAGAAACTGGTGATTTTGTTCGAATACACGGCAAAGATCCCATAATTGACCGAGCTCAAAGTGGCCAATGCGCAGTTGAAGTAAGCTTGTGTTTATTGATCTTTATTTTTGATTCGATCCATGTGCTTATTTAAGTTATATGCCGTTTATCATTAGGTTGGTGGTGGTCCTTGGTGGGATGTTTGGACTGTATCTTCTAAAATGTCTCGACCTTTGAAGTGGATGGTTAGATTGCCTTACATAATAAGAAATTCCTTGAAATGAGTCCGTGGATGCCAATGGAGAGCTAGACGATACGATATATCCAATAAATCGGGCTCGCATTTAAAAGCATCAAGGGTTTAGCAGTTGATATATTATATGTTGAAAGTAATACAGTTCTGATTTCAATGAATGACGATAACACATCTTGTATTGACGATTCAGAGCACTTTAATTATCACTTGTTCCAACAATACAAGAAGTTATTGTATTGCATTTTCCAAATCTTGCTCCTTAAGACTCATCTTCTCCCTCTCCTGCTTCTTCAACTCCTTTTCTAAATCCAATGCCTCTGGCATTCCGGGTGCAACTTCTATCACGCCCTCTTTATACAACCAAGCACCATTGGCAATATGTTTTCCCGCACGTTCAAAGGTACTTGTTTCCATAAACGCAGTCTTTTCACGAGAATCCACTTGAGTCATCTTGGCCACAAACTTTACTTTGGCAGATGTACCATCTTCTTCAATAGCTTCCGAAATGATTTCACAACTTGTAAGCTCAAAATTGTCATAACAATTGGTCCTAATAGTCTCTTTCCAATGCTCAATGTCTGACATGAAGTTCTTATTCAATGGATGAGTAGACCCGACAATGAAATCTACTTCCCGTTTGGCATATGCCGAGTATCGAGCACGTACAACTTGTTCTGGTGTTGCGGCGGCGAATGCCTGAGGGTCCTTGTGGAGTTTTCCGCAGCATTTCATGTAGCCTTCGCCAGAGCCGCACGGACATGGTACGGTTGCCGCACCGCCGAAGCCGGTGGTTGATCGATTTTGGGTCTTTGTCTTCTTTAATGGTTTGCTTGGCTTTTTGGCATGCAGCTGAGAGAGTAGTGGGAGATTATGTAAGGCCGGTGCACCTGCAATGGATGGCGCAATGATGAATGATTGAGACAACTGGCTCGCTGCCAGTAGTGATAAAAGGAGCAATGATGAGCTTGGGAAAGCGACCATTGTATTGGGACGGAATGTACGGGCTCGGGCCGGCTGTGAGAAGTTGATGGATTGATGGAGGATGATGGGTGGGCCGAAATAAATAAATGTTGGCTATACCTACGAACAATTGTAGTGACAAAGATAAAAGATGGAAAAAACTGTTGACTCGCCGACTGATAAAGATCAAAAGGTGGTTGGCAACTGCCACGGCGCAACCCCCATCTCCCAACTCTCCCAAGTCCACTTCTGTCCACTTCCTCCTATGCAACACAAAAAACACAATGCTACCACCATCTACCTTACGGATTTGCTCTCTGCTACTCCTAACATCGCCAGGATCGGCTGCAGCAGAAGCAGCAGCGGCATTGGCTGTAGATGTGTACTCCGGTCCAACAGACTGCCCTGACGATTCTAAAGTACAGCCAGGCAATCACATTAGCCTTCATTACGTTGGTTCAATCGATAAATCCTCCGCAACCGGCAAGCCAGGCAAAACGTTTGGCTCGTCGCGAGTCCGTTCCAAACCAGTCGACGTCACTATTGGCATTGGTAAAGTAATCAAAGGTGAGGCGATTGACTTTTTGTACTATCTTATCTGCAAATCAGATCTAATTATCAGTAATTTTAAAGGCTGGGATGAGGGTATAGTAGGATTATGTGTTGGTTCGAAAGCAAATCTGATCATTCCTCCAGAACTTGGATATGGACACGATGGTGTCGATAAAGATGTCCCAGGCGGAGCCACATTGCATTTTGATATAGAGGTCGTTTCCATCAATGCTGCTCCTCCCGAGAGAGTCGAGGGAAACTTGTTTGCAGAGATTGATACAGATGGAAATGGGGAGCTAAACGAAAGTGAACTCGAGGCATATTTCAAATCGATTCATGTCGAAGAGGTGCCTGATGAAATGTGGGAACACGAGGATAAGAATGGAGATAGGATCATTACTTGGGAGGAGTTCTCGGGTCCAAAAGGTATTAGAAATCCGATGGGTGATGAGCTTTAATTGATGAGTTTGGGTTAGCTACACCAAATCACGAGATCCGATTTTGATAGCACTAACATCTTCTCTTCCATTTATTTGATTCCTTTACTATCTGTCACGAAAGACTCATCTAATCTAGTTCTGATCGACTCAATAGGTTTATGCATCACTGCTAAATTGTAATTGATCCAGAGTAACATCCTTTACTACCTCAAACTCTCCATTAGTTCTGTTTGGACCAAAAGTCATGATGGTGTATACAACTTGAGGAGTTTCACTCTCGGGCAGAGACTTGCTTGTGGCTTCAGTACGGCACATGATTACTTTGCCAAGGAGGTAATTACCACTGTCGAATGATCCAGTATGCGAGTACTTGATTGAAGTTCCTACGACATAAGCGAGCGAATTTTTGCCGAGCAAAGCAATTTTGGCTTGGCCATCATACTGGACTCCATACATTACTTCCGAAGAGTTTGGATCGATGTAAGCACTTGTGACTTTACCAACCTTTCCACCTTGAATAAAGTCATCAGATTCGGAATCCAGTTCAAACATGACGCTGCAGCCGATTGTGTAGGGTAGGTTGTTTGTTTGATTGACTGACAGCAGAATTAGCCCAGAAACGTTAGATGGAGAAAACGAGTCCGTGATTGGATTGGTAGGGGCAGGAGCAGATAGCTCAACAACTTCTTCGACTTGGCCATCTATCGGTGCCTCACAGGCTTCCTTGTTTGATGTGTTCGAGTGTTGGTCACGAGGAGAAGCGGCGATAGGTTTTGGATCTGATCCTGGAACAACTTTGCTGACCTCATCTGTTCGGCAAAAGCCATCTGGTGTGATGCTCCAATTTTTTTGTCCATCAATGACGGCATCTTCTTTACCTACAGCAGCTGTGGCAGCAGCAGTTGTATTCTGATTTTGACGAGTATGTTTTTCATCATTGGCTCTGACACCCTCATAGTCTCTCAACAGCAATGCATCGAAATAGCCAGAAAGTTCAGTGAATGCAGTCTTTTCCAGTTTAAACAAAGCAACCTCGCATTTCGTTGTCACATTTTGCTGAATTCGTTTGCTCACTTCTTCCAATGATTCAATACTGTCAGTGCAAGCACCACTGTTCTTCAAAGAAAGTAACTCTTTCTGACGAGCCGCTTTATATGCAGCAAAACTGCCGAAGTTTCTCAGCAGGTCTTTGATCTTCAGCGCTGCTAGTGCGCTGTCGCGCCCCATGGCAGCATCCGTCTCTAACACATAACATCCAACATAGTATCCCTTGCCGCCGCTTGTAACTTTGGCTTCGAACTTCTTTTTATTCTTATGATAGCACACACCAAAGAAATTGGATGTCCTTTTTACCCCAGCTGATTTGGACACATCCATATCTGACGTGCTACTCTTTCTTGATTTGCTGGTTTGAATGACGGGGCACTCGATCATTGAAGATGTATCCGACTCGATCCCAGATTGCCTGCTGCGAGTTGCTGTTTTGGTTTGACCAGAACGCTCGACACTACCCACAGTTTGCTCTCGAGGAATCTGTGAAGAAGTATTCAACTCGATCCTGGATTGCCCTCCTTGACCTCGCTTGGATCTGATGCTGCGAATTACTGTTTTGGTTTGACCAGAACGCTCAACTCTAGCCACAGTGTGATCTAGGGCAATTTGTTTTAGCCGATTCTCGATCAGCTCACACACATTATCAGCAGATTCTACCTTGTCACTTTCGTCACAGGCGGCCGTAGCTGAAGACTCTTTGCCCGATAACTGTGAACTTCTTTCGACTGCTCTAGATGATGCAACTTTGTGACTTGGATGGGCGAATTTGATACCTGACGCAGTGTCAACGAGTCCCTTCTTCATTGCAGATTCGGCCCATATTTCAACTGAATCACCTCCAGTGTACTTGCTGCTTTTCATATCGGCGAACTCTGTGTTAACACTTACTGGGATTTGGTGGCATTTAGAGGCATGACGACTTTGCCACATCTATGAGATGACAGGAAGGTTCAAAATGATAAGCAATAGAAGCAAGAAGATCTGTACTAACTCGGCAGAACTCACCACCACAGAAGAGTATATCTTGCTTAGAGTTGAAGGAAAAGCAGTAGACTGAGATGCGCGCTCAGTGAGTGGACAATGCTTACAATATACACATCTGATTCCCACTCGGCCTACATCAATATGAGAGCGACGACCGCGTGATTGTTCAGTATCAATACTGGTTGCCTCAAAGAATTGAAGACAGTTTTTCCTGATGTAGCAAAATCGTGGAGAGAATATCTCCAAGTCGTTTGGCATTGAAAGCGGTATAGCAAGGTTAGACGAAGAAGGCCCACTTTTGGCTTTCATCTTTGAGACTGAAACGACACCTTCCTCAGGCCAGTCCATAACCCGTGATTCTTCATCGGGTTGCTTCAACTCGTTACGCCCAGGAACTTTGCATTGTTTTTGATGCGTCTTCTTCTCCGCAGGCACCGGGGAGTTACACTTGGCCGAACTCCCATGATTTCTACTATGCCCCCTGCAGAATCCATTGCAATTGTGTTGTTTGTACTTGGTGCATCCAGAGAATCTACATAGCATGTTGCTGGATCTTCCTTCTTTTGCATTACTGCCAACAGCTCCACTACCTCGTTTGCCACCCCTCCATCTAAAACATGACATGCATCTAGTTTTACTGCCCTCAACAACGTTGCCACAGTCACAAGACCATGAGCTTTTGTCTACACTTTCATCAGCTCTAAATTGATCTTCATTATGCTTTGTACTCTTTCCAGCACGTCCTTCATTCATGCCTCGTTTGTACTTCCCCTCTGGATAAAGTGCTGCCCAAACAGTTGGATCTTGAAAATTGGAGGTCTGGCGCCTGCTCCTTTTGTGAAACACAATGTTGCCCAAGCTTAGATCGGGAGCTTCTTCACAAACGTCCGATACATCAGAGGTGTCTGCCCTGTCATTTATCACGAAATGCACCAAAGAAAAAATGACGCAAAAAGAGAGTAAGTTAGAAATCTGCTAAGAAATCAGGCACAAGCTCCTGTTGTACTTACATGTCCTGAGAAATTCTTGCAATAATCTCATCGATCTCAGTACAAAGAGATTCAACTGTTCCCACATCATCTATATTAAGCCGAGCCTCCTTGATCTCAGAATCCCTAGCCACGTGATACTCTGCCACCGAATGAAAGATGGGAGCAACACTTTCAGTCCCCCCGAGTGCTTCATTGACTCTATCCACTACATATGCACTATCTGAAGCAAGCAAATACGAGCCCAGCAATCTCTGTTTCTTATCTGCCTTGATCCAAACCTGGGCAACAAATTTGGAATCAGACTTTCTCCAATTCACACCTCTGTAGTTCTCACACCTACTCTTCATATTATTCTCGTGATTTAGAGACTTCCTTTTAGTTTCCGAAGCAGATGATTTTGCAGACGGCTCTTCACTCTTCTGGTCTGCAAAGTCTGTATATGATCGTTTCTTAGAGGTGGCAATTACAGCCATGGATGGCTCTTCATTAGAAGATTGCCCCGTAGCATTGTTTTCAAATGCGGCAACTCCATTCGCAGATGCAACTCCAGTTGTACATGGTTTCAATTTGGGAGCTGTGGCGATTAAACAGACGATATGATTACAAGATATGCAGTCAAAATGAACAAAAGATATTCAAATGTAAGTGCTGATCAGAGATGTGTAAGACCTGCAATAATTGGGAGAGGCGCACGCACCTTCTAGTCGTTGCAGCTCCACAGTACCATTTTGCTTCCCACTATTATGATATTCCCTCAGCGGTATGTCAAGTCGCGTGGGCATCGTAGTAGATCGTAGTGACCAACAATGACAAGAAATGATTGGCTGTTGATGTTGGGCCTCCTATCACTAATGTAATAATCTCTGCTGAGAATTGAATTATGGCCTGTTCATGAGCTAATCACACGTTAGTGTTCACAAGCTCCAATTAGAGAAGAGATGGTGGGCTCTGGCCACGAGAAGACAAGTATGTCAAGAATTTGGATCTACCTGTCATATCCAATTAGTTAAGAAGCCTTTAGATCCCAGATTTTTCAAGAGTAAAATATACACTCTAAAGGTCCAATGGCACTATTTTATTTCTTGCTTTTTGCCTTTGCGATGGACCATACTTTGCAATTTGCGGCGAATCAAACCAATATCAATAGGAAGATGTCGTTGGCATGGCATCGGCGAGACTGGGCTCAACTTGACTGCGCAATGCGTAGCAGTGCTTTTCAGTCCATGCTGATGGCATCATAAACTAGACGAGCGATTCGACTGCTCACAACCCGACCTCTCCATCATGACGGCTGCCAATCAACCAATAGACTTGGATGATATCACCAATGGACAATCTCATCGGCGTCGTCTACAAACTTTGGGACTGATCGGGGGTAGCCTCGTGGCGACATTGGCAGCTACACTGTCTCTATCCGCTTTGGCCGGAGTGCAGCTAAGCGAAGCAAACTCTGCCAATCATCGTGATTCGTCTCAAGAGAACGCCCCATCTACGGAAAAAGAAGGCAAAGCTACTATTCTTTCACGAGGAGCTAACCTGCCACTAGTCGTATCACTTGCTCCAACATCAGTACCTTCACTTCGTCCTTCAGTCAGTCCAAGCGAATCCAGCCAGCCAAGCATGCTACCGTCTTCAAACCCTACTACTTCTACTTCTCCTTCGGTACACCCAAGTCTGATTCCATCTAAATCTGTACAACCTACAGAATCATTTCTGCCGACTCAATCTAATGTTCCTACGTTCAGTTCCAAACCTTCGTACTCGACTTCTCCATCTGAGGTTCCATCTACAAATCCGTCTTACTCGCCAACAATCAAACCAACCTATCTGAATCAATTCCGTTTAAGACTCTACTGGAAACCAGGGTATTACTGGCAAGAATCCTATGAGGAAAAATGGTGGTGCATGGCATGTGCCACATGCGACAACAAGAATCTATTCACTGCGAGTTGCGATCTGCAAGAAGTATGCCAAGAAGGAATGATGCTCGGTCTAGTGGACTGCGAGCCAGGTAAAGGTGTTAACATCCGTGCTGTGGAGTTTGCAATTCGACACAATCTATTCGACAAGTACAGTGGTGACATGATTTTGATTCATCAGACTGATTTATGCATTACTCGCAAGAAGAGAGAATTATACATTGAAAAGTGTACCGGAGAAAAAGGTCAAAGATGGAATGGGTTTCATCCCGAGAAAGAGTTTGAATTGCAACCTGTTGGTAGGAAAGATGATAAGTGTTTGACGAATCATCATCATCCTAAGAGAGGTGAGAGGATCTTTGCGGAAAAGTGTGAGACTGCAAGGAAGACCAAGACGAGCTTGTGGATTGCTTATTAAAATTGTTGTGGTTGGATTATTTAGATCCTATATGTTGTTGCATGGTAGTAGTAGCCGTCGATGTTTGTAATGATAAAAGAAGGTTATTGTTTGGTTACTTTCTCTCTTCTCTTATGCATCCAAGTTTCTATGAAACCTAGGTAAGATACGAATCTACATAGTACTTTAACACCCATAAGAAAGATATACCTTCATCTTTGTAGACAAGAAGATCGAAAGATTTCAATAACATCTCGCTCTCCAAGAGAACAGAAGTCATGGTCCAGACTGTAATCGATCACATAGTTCTTCTCAAAGTGCGGGATGATGCATCAGAAGAAGACATCGAGAAGATGAGGCAAGGAGTTTTATCTCTCAAGGCCATCCCAGGTGTGCTGACGGTCACTGTTGGGCGAACATTTGCGGAAGAATGGATGCCAGATCGACGCAATGGTATGCTGTCTGTCTCGTAGTTGTGATTTGAATGTTGGCGATGTGTGGTGTGGGTCTAGTTGACACTTCTAACTGTTCTTTAACATTGATTCTCTCTTCTTAGGAGTAACCCACTCTCTATCAGTAAGGCTGGCATCAAAAGACGCTTTGAAAGTGTACCAGGATCACCCAATGCATGTCAAAATCAAAGATGAATTGATTGTGCCGCTGCTGGCTGGCCCTCCAAGGTGAGAAATATTCATTATAGTAATCTATATTCGATTATGCTTTTAGTGCTCATATTTCATAGTGCAATTGACTATGAGTCTGAGGTAGCTGCGGGAGATGATTCGAAGTAACTAGAGATACTGGATTCGAAGTAGTAGTTTCAATTATACTTATTGAAGACTGGGCATCGATAACAACATTCCACACTTCTCTTAAGATGTATTAGATAATATGTGTTCTTTTAAACTGGAACTGATTTGTAACAACACTGTCATTAAGTAAGTTCAAATAATATGTTACTGTACATTAGATTAAGCACTTTCAATATACTTTGAATCCAATTAAGCCCTCAATGCATTTGTAACAATTGTTTTGATGATCAAAGGAAGATCCGAGCTATCAAAACATACTTGAGCTCTGTCGTTTGGAATTCTCTTTGCGAGCTTTGATGCCTCGTCACCCAATGATCCAATGAAGATCAGGTCTGTCAAATGAAATTAAGTTAGACTTGCATAGGTTTTGCAATCCTAATCACAGCAAACTCATTGACTTACGTGCATGTACCTTTTCTGATTGCAGAGGGCTTAAATCGACAACACTGATATCGTATCTATCCAGATTTGCATCAGATATGATGATTACTAGATCATTCTTACTAGCCTCCTCAACAGCCAACGATATTGCGTCAACTGTGTTGTCACCTGCATAAGTATATTGAGTATTTGCTACCATACACTCAAGAACTTGCAGCTGCGTCTTTTCATCCATTTTGGTTGGCGGATTAACCAAAGGTATTTTGGCTGAGGTCCCATTGTGCCCTATGATTTGCAGCTGAAACCTTCTATCATCCTTTAATGTCTCCATCATCATCAAGGTCGCTTCCAGCAAACGTTCAAGTCTTTGATCATAGCTGTTGAATCTATACATTGATGCGCTGATATCGACAATCATTCTGATTACGATTGGCTCTTTCTGAATTGGATTATTGTTGACATCATCGGGTGTGCCCCGCCGCTTGAACACTAAGAAGAGCAAGTGGTTGAGAACAAAAGTACGACAAACATTTTATCGCCAGTCGCTGTAAACCTACCATCTCTTTCTCCAGAAAGTAAGTCCACTATCTTGTTTTCGTCTACGAACAATAATGCTGAGAAGTACACAAAGGAATACACTTAAATGCAGGTGGCAATATTGTTCAACATACCTAGTTCACCCGACGTTTGGTTTTTCTAACGAAATGGGAGGTAAAGAAATGCATCAGGCAAGAACACGTGTAGTTGAAACATACAAGTGAACGTAAGTCGATATAATTCAACTTACCAGCCATACTCGTTCTTCACTTCTCTTCTTTAAATCACGAAGGTACCCTTTAAGCTGTGAAATTTGTTCATCTACTTGATCTCTTAGGTTCGAATACCTGTTCCAGTCAAGTTTTCCCATCTGCAACTCCTCTAACTTCTTTTTGAAAGCTTCACCAGCCATTTTCCTGGCTTTTTCTTGAGCTTCTTTGGACACTTGGGCTTTCATTTCGTCAGAGACTTGATGCACTGGGTGTCCTGAGTCGAGTCTGTATGGACCTCCACGCCCTCCTAGCCCTGCAGTATCGCTAGGATGGAGGTGGGCAAGGGATGTGAGTAGATAGAGGGGTTAGATTTTGGTAGCGGTTGTGGATGTGGTCATAAAGTGATAGATGATGATGGGCCAGTTACCTTCCGCCTGTACCTCCAGCCCATGTATTGCCACCGACATGAGGTGTATTATCGGGATCTATCTTTCCGTGCTTGGGCTCAGAAGCTCTTGTTTTGGGTGTAGAAATGCCTCCCTCTGATTTTCCGAATCCTTTTGCTGTTACTTTTGTGTCATGTAAACGAATACCACCTTCAACGAAGATATTGTGCAGTCGTTTTGCGAGAGAAGCATCAAACCGGTCAAAAGCTAACACGTTCTCGACAGCTTGCTCAATGCCATCACCAGGGAACGCGTTCATGTGCTTTATAACTGCAACTGCCTCTCGCAGACTGAATGGATAAACAACGGTTCCCTTCTCGTGACTTATTCTTAAATGCTCCCATACATTTACGATCCTGTCTATGATCTCAGAGTCAACATTGGGCCCATAACGTTTGAGAATGCGTCTATTGCTCTCCATATCCATGGCAGGTACGTGGTGACATGAAAATACATCGGCCATTTCACGTGCCAAATCGTTTCCTATTCGTAAACTCGTGAGATTATTGTGTATGCAGGAGTATTGATATTTTACTTCGATTTGAGTGGTTCCTTACCATGAAATGGGTAGCCAGCAGGGTTTGTCAACGTCCATATTCTAAAGTCCGGATGAATGGATATATTATCTGGGGAGCTCTTATCATGGCAGAGCTTGCGACCATCTAGCAGTGATAGTTGACCATCTTCAATCAAACCTTTTAATAAAGCAACGACCTCTACTGGAGCCTTGTCAGCTTCATCGAGTACTAGTATTCTTCCGAACTTTGCTGCTCTCACCAGCGGTGAATCGTGATATACGATCTTGCCATTCTCAACAGAAGGCGTTACCATCAGGGATTGGATTGTAGAGTCACGGTGCAGTTGAATGTATTCACGCTCACAGTTCAGCTTGGAGAGCAAGTTATCAACAATTTTGTTCTTACCCACACCTTGATATCCCGTGATGAGCAATGCTTTCTCTCCAACACTATGTGCTTCTAGTATATCAAGTTCACTTCGAGCTTGACCTTCATTTTCTTCAAACCTTGGATTCGGAACTAGCAACGGATTAGATGCTTCACGTTTGCAGTTCCTCAACAACTTAGTAGCCAGCTGCTTGTCGTATGGCACACCGCCATTGAAGTCATAAGTATCTATTTTGCATTTGGTGAGACATTTCTTGACAATCCCTTGATCCCATTCGGGTAGAAACTTTGTCATGAGAGTATTGTTTATGATCCTGCCCAGTTCGTGGGGACTTCGCTCGACACGCTTGCAAATATGTTTCAGCTTGCGCATCGTTAACTGCAAAGCTTCCTTCTCCGCTGCGCTGTCAACTGAGACATGATCCAATTCCTTCTGTAGCAGCAGCAGTTTGTCAAGTATTTTCTTGTCCAACTCTGGATAGAGCTCCGATATAACATCTCTCAACTCTTCACCAGGAAGTGGAGCTACTTGAATCCAATGAAACATGGATCTGACTTCTGGAGTAATCCAGGTACTGTCTGTCGGAGGATGTGCCAATGCAATACATCGAAAGTTGGAATCTGCATAAAATCTAGTCCCATCAGGTAGTATTACACAGACCTGCTCGAGCAACAATGCAAGAGAAGTCAACGTGTCCGACCTCAGTTTATCAATACCATCCAAAATGACCAAGGTGCCCTTCCGAGCAGCTCGAGTCAACGGTGTGTCTCTCCAGGATGTGTTTCCAGATGTGTCTGTACCTCTAACCATTACCAAGTCTCTAGCTGTCATGTCAGGATGAAGACTGAACAGCTCCATGCTAGTACTCAATGATTTTGCAGTTTGCGCAGCAATGACCGACTTGTAGCAACCTTTTGGACCAACGCATGCGACGGCTCTGTTGCCACTCTGAAACCCTGCAATGATCAAATCTTGGATGGTACTTGTCGTTCGTGTAGGAATAAAGCTCTTTGTATTTGGTATTCCATGAATCTTCTGAACTTTTAATGTAGGTATCACATCGTGAACACCAATCATATCTTCTCCATCTGAATCTTTGCCTATCCCATGGGCTTTAAGAGCAGCAGCTGTTGAAACAGTTTGCTGAAATTGCTCAATATAGTGAATTGCATTTTGGATTGATTGTATAGAAACGCCTTCACTACTGTTCGCTAGACCTATGATATCTTTTATAGCTGCCATGTCTAATACTCCATTTGATGCCGCTGCTGCAGGTGCTGTTAATTTGCAGCAAGTAAGAAATTGCAAATCTTATCAACACAGAAAATCAAGCAATTAAGTCATGATACTTACCCAGCAATTCGCCGGCATCAACAGGTAGAGCTAAACGAGCCTGAAACCTAGACCTTAGCGGAGGATCAAGCGCGGCACTCTCTCCCTCGGATAAACTCCCAATGGCTGCAACTCTAAAATCAGGATGTACAGATATGCCCATTTGATGCTTGGCATAAACATCAGGAGATACAAGCATAGTTCCATCATCTAACGGAAGCTCTCTATTCTCTAACAAATTGTTCAATGTTGGCAATACATTGCGCTCTGCCTTTTCTAGTCCATCTAAAATGAGCAGCCTTCCATTGATGGCTGCTCTAACTGGAGCCTGATCGACATATATTGTGCCATTATTGGATACCTCCTTGCGTTGTTTCAAATCAGCTTCGGATGTATCTCGTGATAATGCTACATATTCTACTTCTCTGTTTGTTAATGCTGCATATAAGAAAAGCAAGTGTCTACGTTCTAATGCTAGATGGGGCGTTCCCAGCAAAAGAAAATCTTGTTTGAGCACAAGATCTTTTTGCAGCATCCATCTCAAATGAGAGAAATGGCAAGATGGTAGTGTTTTGGAAACCTCATTAAAGCCTCGAAGTCTAGATGGAAGATTGGGCACTAGATTCGGATTTGATGGGACCGGAGGTTTGGATACAGTCACGTCTCCGATGGTGATTGATGTGTCAATTGATGCTAGAGAGACTGCCGATTTGTGTGTGCGACGCAAAAGTTGAGCTGAAGTGAATCGATTACATGCTGCAGTTGAAGTTGTGAGTAAAGCAATCATCGTCATAGCGGATGCCTGATAGATATATGCCGCTATTGATGGATCGGTGATCGGCTGAGATGCCGAGGCTGTATTGCCTGATGCCAACAAGGGGCGGTAAGGCTCAGTCTATCTCATCCGTTTGATTTGAAAAAAATAAAGTTCAAGTGATTAAGAGTGAGGGGCCCATAATAATTTGTGATAGGCACTTTTCATTGTTAGTTTCAGTTTTCAGTTCGTCGTCATCGTCGTCGTTCGTCGTCTTCAAAAAGAAAATCGGTTAGCGTCCTTTGCTTTCACCATGGCATCCTGCTGGATCTGTTTAGACGATGGAGCTGACCACTGCGGCAGGCCTCCGGTACGAGACTGCTCCTGCCGAGGTGACGATGCGGGCTTCGCCCACCTATCGTGCATTGTTGAATACGCTCGAAGGAAAGCATCGAAGTGAAAAGCCCCAATACACCTGATGATTTCATTGGTCCGTGGGTAAAATGCCCAACTTGCACGACAGGCTATCAACATCAGCTACGGAACGATTTATCTGACGAATTCAAACTGTTCGTAGATGAGCAGTATCCGGAATGTGGCTGGCGCCATCTCGTCGTTCAAACTGTAATGCTTGGAACAGTAGTCAACGGAGCATTGAAGTCAAAAAAAGAACGACACAACGAGATCATAGAGACAAGTCTATCAGTTATTGATCAGCTGTCAATGCAGCATGTTGATCCAACAATTCATCGAAGTATTGAGCTCTTGAAGGCTTGCGCACTCAAGGCGATCGCTCAAATTATTCTGAATGGGGAAGATCTCACCGAGGACGAGGCAAAGAAAGGGCTGCATTACCTAGATGACTGCCGAAAGATGTTTAGAGCTATTGGTGTTGTAGAATGGGCAATTACAGAAGAAGCAAATTTCGGGCACTTCAAGGCAGAATGTATTAAGAAGTTTCGGGCTCGAGAGGCATTTGGTAATCCAGAAACAAAGGAACAAGTATTTGAGAGATGTCGAATTACTTATCATATGTTAGTTGAAAAGAGTGGAGAGGTCTCAATTTAGCAATGGAGTTATACGATTCGCTGCGTGCAATAGAAGCGTGGCGGCTATTGAAAAGATTGGTTGCCATAAGCAAACAACACCACGGCCCAAAGCATAATATCACGAAAGATCTTGAACGTCAATTGTTACAATGCAAGACTGCATACGTTGGAGTGCTAGGCCGTGGCCTGTTCGAAGTCCTCCTCCATGAATCTGATAAGTATGTTGTTCGTGGGCCAACTGATGTTATTGAAGAAAAAAGGAAACAATCAGAGTTGATGAAGCACACGTCACAATACAACCGTACGGTACTCCAGTATTTTGCCACGGGTTCAAGAACAAAGCAGCTTATTTAAATGACAAAATTGGAGAGATCCGGTCGATTGATACGACTTCAATGAGGTATGGGGTTTATTTTGAAGACAAGTCCATCAAGCCAAAGAGTGTGAAGCCAGAAAACGTACGCATTCTATTTGAGTTACCTGACAATTGAATTCATTAAGCAAAGGCTGCCGAGCATAGTCATAGATGTGGCCGTTGCTTGGCAACATTCATAGTTGGCAGCTGTGCGCAATGACCAGCATGAGCTCTATTTGATCTTCGCAATGAACAAATGACACAGAGCTCATTTTTCAGAACAGATCGTTGTATTGTTCTAGATTTATTGTGTTGTGGTCAGGTTCATAATTTATTCAGATAATGTGAGGTCTAAGCAATAAGTCTCTAGCGATCTTATGTAATCATACATCAGTAGTTCACTATCAACAGCCGCCGATTTATGCCGCGGCGGCCAAAAACCTTCACCTGGTAGATAAATCAATTTCAGCTAGAACTGGATGACGGTTCCAATATCTGATGATATGCTTCTTATTACAGGGGCGTTCCTCTGTGGTTTTATCATACATATGAAAGTCACTTGACCTTATAACTTATGAAGAGAGACGGGAACTATTCATATGTCATCATTTTACGTCTACCTCTTAACAATTTTAAGCTTTCCCTCACGAGCTTCAACGTCATACATTGTAATTCCAAGCTCTTCAGCAAACCTCTTCGGTACCCCTTTCTCTCTGTCATTGCACGTGATAGATATTGCGACACCAGGCCTTCCTCCTCTCCCACATCTTCCAACACGGTGGGCAAAGTGTGATGCATCAGTGGGCAAATCTAAATTGATCACATGTGTCAGGTATGGTGCGTCTAGACCACGTGCTGCCATTTCTGTAGCGACAACGACTCCTACAAAACCTTCTCTTAACGCCTTGGATACTTCTGCTCTGTCACCTTTTCCTGAAGAAGCGCCTCCATGAAGTGGTGCGGCAATGATATCCATTTGAGCGAGCTATTTGATTCATGTTTGAGTGAAACGATGAGTAAAAGAATCGATGTAAAATACAATATGCATAATCAGATACCAACTTACTTTCTCGATGACAATGTCCACCCTACGAGGACTATCCACAAATATCAAAGCCTGCTGTATCACGGGATCAGTGTTCAATACCCTCCTCACCGCCTCCAAAGCATATCTCTGATGTGGTACATGTAAAGTACCGTGAATAGTCGTCTTGCTGACCCTAGTAGCCTTTCCGGAAGTAACTAATAGATCGGACTCATCAATACTGGCATGAACATAACCGGGACGCAAGAAGTTTTCTACATTGGAATTGGTTGATTCAGTCATCATGTCAGTTGCAGTAGCTGAGCACAGTACGCGCTGTAGGCCTGTTGGGTGTTGTCGATCTATGGCGTCGATGATTGCACTTGTGGGTTCTTTGTGAGCATCATATTGGAGTAGCGCGTCGAATTCATCCAATACTATTGTTTGAAGATTGGATAGCTTTAGTTTCCCTCCTCTGTAGAAATCATGCGAGAACAATCAGTACTTTGCAACCATGGCACAAACGCAGTCTGCATTCGTCAGCACAAATCAACTTACTTGTCACCACTTTTTCCTAAAATCAATTCCGCAACTCGCCCAGGAGTACCAACCACAACGTCCGGTTTCTTAGTCCTCAACATTTCCACATTCCTAGCATAACTCGTCCCCCCAATCACCATGCCAACAGTCAAATCCGTATCCACAAACAACTTTTGCGCCACACTCACAATCTGTGAAGCCAATTCCCTCCCCGGTGCAACAATTAGTGCTTTTGGCAGAATAGATTTCGATGGATTCACCATTACATTCTGTGCGATTGGGGTCAAGAAAGCCAAGGTTTTACCGCTGCCAGTATGTGTAGAGAGTAGGACATCATTCCCTGCAATGATGGGTGGACATGCCTTGATTTGCACTTCTAGAGGCGAAGGACACACCATTTCGTCGGATTGAAGATTGGATAGTAACTGTGGATTCGTTATCCCAATATCTTGCCATTCAACTATTTGAGAGTAAGACTTGTTAGAGCCCTCTGGATCAGATGATAGAATGTTGTCAACGATTCTCGCTGCCTGCTCCAACGTTAAATACATTGGTTTGCTATCTTCGTCAAGTAGTTGCTCCAACTGCGGATCTTTTCGCTTTGGTTTCTTTTTCTTCTCCGTTTCTTTGGTAGCTACGACCTCCTTGGGCTTGATACGAACTTTATCTTCTCTAGCACTGAATATCCCCCCTGCGAGAGCTGCCGACGTGCCCCTTCCACCGGCAGGACGGGGTGCAATCATACTGCCTTTATTTTCATAACCCTCGTCATCTTGATCGTAATAGTCTTTATTCCCAATCGGAACATTGTAAGCCTCACCTCGAGTTTGTGTAGTCTTCTTGTCCCTAAACCTCTGTTGATTGGACTGAACACGTTTCAACATTGCCTCATCTCTGTTAAACCAGCGTTGCTTCCCCATATCTTCTTCTGGTGGCGACTCATCAACATCTTCTTCATCATTAGGTTTATTGTACATTCTCTCCCAAGGGTCTTTGACACGTCTGGATCTCACTTTGGGTGCTGCAGTTTGCGGCTCATAATCTTCAAATGAAATAGAGAATTCTTCATCATCGTCAGATTTGCTTGTTTTAATATCAGCTGTTCCATACCGTCTTTCGAGAATGGCTTCTAATTCTTCAATCGATTTGGATGTCTGCAGTGGTGGTTTTATTCTGGTGCCAGATGGAAGTGTTGGTGATTGGTTGTTGGGTTTGACAAGTGATTGTTTCGGTGCAGATGTCCATCTATCACGTGAACTAGTGTTACCAGCCGCTTTTGGAGTCGACCATCGGTCACTTGTTCCACTGGATTTTGTACTGGCATCAGTATTATCGGTCTTGATGGGTGGGATGGGATGAGCTGACTGCAGAAACCGTCTCTTCGTATCGGTACGTTGTGCTAAGAGCACTGATGTTGGTGACCGATGACATTGGCGCTGCGGTGCAAATGCTTCTAGCGATGATAGGCTCAAGAAGAGAGCTAGCGGCAGGATTGGTTGGCCCATTTGCGGCACGATGGCAAGAGACGAGTATTTGAGGAGATGGGAGAGATTAGCGAGCGAGAGTGGAGAAGATGATTGGTGAGAGGAAAATACTTTTTACAAATAGAGGTAACCAAACAATAAGAACATGTAGATACATCTATTGTCAATATTATGGCGGGAAAACCTCCTCTCCCTCTCTTTTCCCCTTGTTCTTCCTCTCTTGTCTTCCTCTTTCAAATGCCTGCCACTAGTCGTCAAGATCTCTGGCTCCTCGTCACTGCTCATCCAGACGATGAATCCATGTTTTTCCTACCCACGCTTCGCGGCCTCGTACATTCAAGGGAAGGCTCGAATGCAGTGGTCTCACCTATTGCAAAAATGCACATCTTGTGCCTGTCCAACGGTGACTATCCTCCCTCCGATGGGGTAGTTCGTACCAAAGAACTTCATATTGCGTGTAGTCAAATCGGTTGGAATTGTACAGTGTTGGATGACAAGCGGTTGAAAGATGGGCCGAATGAGGTATGGGATGGAGAGTTCATAGCCGAACAGATTTTAGATTGCATCGAGCAATTGATGGATCAGTCGAAATCTGATTCTACATGCCAGAGTGACAAAAAAAACAGCAAGCAATACAATTTGAACATATTGACATTCGACGAGGTAGGGGTGTCATCGCATCCAAATCATATAGACACTTTCAAGGGAGTGAAGCATTTGCTTCAAGAAAAGGCAAAACATACCCGAACTGACGACGGTGTAATAAATTCCCAACTGACCATGCTATCTGATGAAAAGAATATGTTTCAATTAAACCTACATGTCTGGACTATGAGAACAATATCCAACCCACTCCGCAAGTACTTCTTTTGGGCATTCTGGGAAATGATGCCGCAGCTGATATTATTTGCACTTCAGTTGATATGTCAATTGGCTCTCTTTCTATTGGGCAGCTCATTGTGGTCAAAAACAAAGAAGCAATTCACGTCGCCACTAGTTGGAACAAAACAATCGACACCAACATCGATACAATACAGAATCATGGAACCAAGCCTGGCATGGCGAGCAATGGCAGCACACCAAAGTCAATTTGTTTGGTATCGTCGTCTCTCCGTCCTGTTCAGTCGATATACCTTTATCAACAACCTTGTACAGCTACTGCCTCATGAATCTTACTTGACTCACGAAGTAGAGAGTGATCTACCTCCTATATCAATCATTCAAGAAGAAGAATCGACCTTTCTACTCAATACAATTCAAATGAACAATATTCGAGAAAAGATACTTCCATCATCGCTGCAGCTACGACCATGGAAAAGAATCTACAGTCTATCACGAGATGGTGACTCATTTTTATCCTTCCAAAAACTCGTTGGAGAATGGAACAGTAAAAGTGGTCAGCATTGCACCCTATTAGTAGTGAAAACTACATTGGGTGAGGTGATTGGTGCGTATGCAAATGTGCCATTTGTTCAAACTGTTAAGTGTCCAGCTGGGAGTGCTGCTGGTACATGTTTGTTCAAAGTTAGTGATTCGAATGATGTAATAGTGTATGGGAAGAATTGCGGGGATGACAAACGTGTGGTATTGGATGCTACACGACGAATTGTTGCTTTTGGGGGAGGTGCGGGTGATGGATTAGGTTTGTGTTTGAACGATGGATTTTTGAGAGGGACTACTGCTAGATGTGAAGCTTTTGGCAATGAGCCATTGGTGGAGAGAGATGTATTTGAAGTGACTGATGTTGAAGTGTGGGGGTTTGTGTTTGGACAGATGTGATACTTAGTGGAGCCATTTGCACATAATGAATGTTTATTTTTGCTGTCATTTTTGAACAATCAAACCAGCACTTCTCCCCCCTTCTATTGTTTCGACAAAATCCTACATCTATCCAATCTAATTATCCGCAGGATCAGCTCCATACTTGAGCGTCCTCAGCCCCTCCTTATCAATCACCTTGATAATAAAATTGCTCTGATTAATCAAAAATCTCATTTGCAACTCCCTAATACACTTCTCCACAATTTGCACAGCCTCCTCTTCCGTCTGCCCCTCCTTCCAATCACGATCCATGATGGACAGGCAAAAGTTGGATGCGTATCCCTGCGCTCCGTAGTTGGCCTTGGTACAGGAGCCAAGGTAGTCCATTACGTAGAGGGATCCTCCCGTGGGGACTTTGGCGTCGTATCCGCCCAGAATGACATTGACTTGGAAGGGGCCCTTGCGGAGTGCCTTGGCTAGTTCGCCGCGGCAGAAGTTGGCTTGGGCGTGGGTGGATAGTTTGAGACCGTCGTTGGATAGTTCGTAGAGTTTGAGGTTTTTGGAGATGTACCTGTTTTTTTGTGTGATTGATGTATGTCAGATCATTGCGACCAAAACCAACGTGTTTCCTTTCAAAGCTAAGTACAAATCAATAGATTACTCACTCTGAGAAATTGACAAGATCACAATTGGGACCCGAAACACCCATGGCAGAATGAGATGACAATTCTGCAATTTTATCGAGATTTTGTTGATACATGAGAATCGATCTGGCGTTTACTTGATCCGTGGCCAGGACCACTTGTTGTTTAAGTGGATAGGAGGGTGTTTTGTTAGGTAAGCGGCTGCCATACATTTTACAAAAGACATGTCCACATCCCATTTTTTTTCCAGCTGAAGCAGAGCTGATAAATCCGCACAAGACTCATAACATCAGTAGTAAAGAAAGCAGATCAATTCTTCTTCCCAAGGAAGATTTTCTTACACAGACAGCATCTAATCAAACGGATGCTGCCTTTCACAGTTAAACCATCAAAAGCAGCAGCACGGTTATATTATTTCATCCCACGTTCAACATTTTCTCCATCAAGATCTCTCTTGGCGACGGCTCATTCAAGCATTCGCCATGAAACAAATCAAACTTGACGCACCTCCACCATTGTATGCTACTCCAAATACAGTATCCATTGCTTCTATTAATTGCTTGCGTTATTAGTCTTCTAGAGAGCTATGATCCGACGGCGGCTGTGCTGGGTTCGTTGTGATGGAGGAGAATGGCGAATGTGGACGATCCGCAAAGAAGCTCTAATGAAATGTTTGGAAGCAGAGGTAGAAGTACCTTTGTGGTATCTTTTTAGTAGACGTTAGAGGATGCCTTTGCGTTTTTCAAAAATCGAGACAAAAATCTGCTCACTCGATCGATTATTGAAAGAATCGACGGCTTCAATCACCTCCTTCTCAGCAGCAGCGGTGATAAATCAACCATCATCTTCGATAGTCCATCTACAGTCGCTACCATGAGTGCCGCGGATGCTGCCATCGGTGAGGAATCTCTTTGCTGGCGAATCGCTTCTGCTCTGATTTTGAAACCTTGCACCGTCACGTGTCGAGACATTACCTAAATTATCTCAATCCAACTCCACACACAGGAATGATGGACGGAGCCTACTTCACCTCCCGAAAAGAAATCCTCGACTTCCTCAACACCCTCCTCGATCTCAACCTGACCAAAATCGAACAGACCGCCTCAGGAGCCGTAGCCTGTCAACTCACCGAATACCTCTTTCCCAACTCGATCCCCATGTCCAAAGTCGACTGGGGTGCCAAGGCCTCTCACGAATACGTGGCCAATTACAAATTGCTCCAAAATGCATTTAATAAGAATAAGATTCAGAAGCATGTGGATGTGGATAAATTGATTAGGGGGAAGTATCAGGATAATTTGGAGTTTTGTCAGTGGCTCAAGGCTTTTTTTGATCAGACGAGCGGGATGATGGTACAGAGGGAGGGGTATGATGCTGTTGCTGTTAGGGCTAGGGGTAAGGGTGGAAAGGGGGTGGAGAGGAGCAAGGGCGGAGGAGGTGGTGGTGGGGCGAGGCCTTCCAATAGACCTGTTGCGAGAAGCGTGAGCGGTGCGACTGTCAAACCCCGTGTGGCTGTTCCATCTACAAGCAGCAGCAGCAGCAGGCCTTCTTCGTCTTCGAGACCTGCATCTTCCTCCTCCGTCACTCGAACCACCGCCGCAGCATCATCTGCACGAACCCACAAAGAAAACATTGCCAACACATCCACATCTTCCGCCATGCCATCCAAACCAAAATCAGAAAATCACGCAGCACTCCAATCCCTCCAAGAAGAAGTAAAATCTCTCAAATCAATCAATACCGAACTCGAATCCAAATCGTCTCAACTCGAAACCGATTACGCCGACCTAGAACTTCGATTGAATGCGGCGAATTCCGAACGAGACTTTTATTGGAATAAATTGCGTGGTATTGAGCTCATGTTTCAGGTTTACAAGGAGAAAGAAGAGGCAGGTGCCGATGGTGTTGATTTGGGAAGTGAGGCGATGGAGGTGATTGAGAGGGCGTTTCGGGTAATGTATGCTGCCGAGGGTGACAATATTGATGTGGATGAGGAGGGCAATGTGAGTGGTTATTTTTGTTTTTAATGTCTTCTAAGGTGCATTGCCTCTAACACCATTGTTACTTCTTAGTTGATTGGTGATTTCGAAACAGAGGAGGCAAATCTCACGAGGGTATCCGACAGTAATGCACTCGTGGATGATGTCGATGAACCACAAACTAATAATAATGCAGTACTACTAAACCAATTCTCGGATGATGACTTGGAAGATGATGAGTTGCTAGTCGATGACGAGCCTGAACAGCAAGAACACGTGGATGAAGGAGACGTTTCTCCGATCAAATCGAGTGCTGCTGACGATGATAGCATGGACGATGACAATTTGCTTTCTGATTAGATTGGAGGCAACACCGTCCGTGTCAGATCTTGTCTGATGATTCTTTGTATTTGAAGTGGGCTGTATTGAATGCACTCAATTTGATCAATAAGTTTTGAATTTTGCCCGCGGCGTTAACACATTCTCCAGTATCAATATCAGATGATTTCAACTTCATTCTGGAGAGATGAATGTTCTAATGTATTGATTAATTATGAGTTCTGTTCTCTTTTAGTATCCTTTCTGATTAATTGAATTGAACTACCATTATCACAAAATAATGATCATCATTCGAGAGCCTAGAGAGAGTTCTGAATCAAACTGGATTGCAAAGAGCCAGTGCTTCCACTTTGTCCGTTCCACGAATCTTCCAAGAGTGAACTTCACGAACGGGGTGAAAAAGTGAGTCCCTCTCCGAGTACTATAAATCAAGAGTTCTCGTATTTCACAAAACCAACGACGCCCAGACTTTCCCGGACCACAACCTATTCCGATCGAGCCGAAAGGTAATTAGTTACGAGAATGTTGCCAGCTCTCCAAAAAAGCGAGAAACTAGCTTTTTCGTCAAACATAAAGAGGGGCTCGACAAAAACACTGTTGCTCTTGCCTTTTGCACAGCCATCGTGGCCAAGAACCTAGTTGAGGGAGCCGTTACAGCCGCCCTCCTTGTTTGTTAAATGACCCATGCATCGAAATAAAGTTGGGCCTGCAACACAGGTTCATCAGCATACAATGTGGAAGAGCGGACGTGTTCAGAGCGGCATGTCGATGGAGGTGAGTTTGATGTGACGATGTGTGATGTTTTCGTTGTGTTGATGTATATCAGGCTAACAATGTTGTTTTCACTATATCATTGTATTGCCGCACTGCTCAGGATCTAAAGCATCAAACGGCACTCCGTCTAGCCAACGAACAGCGCGATGACCCCTCCAACGACGAAGCGAACGATGGCTACCGTCCGCAGCAGCAGCCTTATGGCGGTGTTCAGGCTCCGTCGCCTCCCATGAACTCGCCGCAGTATCAATTGCATGCGTATAATCAAACACAGTCGTACAATTATCAACAGCAGCCTCAGCAGTACGATTCGCGGAATTACACCAACAGTCCATTGGGCATCGCGGTGCATCATCAGCATCAACAACAGCCATCTCAGTCTCAATCTCATCATTACTCTGCGTCGACAACTTCAAGGCAGACTGCTGCATATTCCACTCCCAGGAATAAACACGCATTGCAAGATCGGGGTTCTGCCGAAAATCGATCTCTAGATGGTGAGAATGCCGAGATTGTGGCGGCTCTGCACCATCATCACCATCCTGTTGGAAGTCATAAATCTCCCCTCAAGAGCGGACAGCATCAGCAACAGCGGGTGGGGAGTAATTCTAGTTTAAAGAGTGCTGGTACTAGTCATAGTTTGAAGAAAAAGTCTGCTGCTGGAAAGGCGAAGGATGGCAAGGATGGGAGGGTTACTCCTGTCAAGGATGCTGTTGAGGTGTGTTCATCTTCTTGTCAACATCTCATGTACTTTGATTATACATGCATCTAAATCCTCCATCTCTATGCAATCTACATCAACAAACATTCCAAAGCCGCAACGAATTCTCTACTCCACACCCAACACACGTCGAGAACTAACAACCTCCACACCGACCTCCGTCTATTCCGAACCCAATACTCGCATCAAGGCAGTACCATCCTCTTCCAACAATCGTTCCCCCCGCCCCAATCATCATCGATCCACACCTGACTATCACAAACGATCCAACAACCCCACCAACACTCCTGCAAATACTCCCTACAATACCTACAAGGTCAATACTAACACCGGAGGAGGAGGATCCTCCTCCCAACAGAGTAAATTACCCCACGGGCTAACCGTACAAGAACTCAAGGAGATGACTCGTGCTCGACTTGCCGCCGAGGCCAATTACGAAGCCGAAGAATCGGTACATACCTCCGGTAGTGGCGAAGAACGAAACAGTCCCAATGTGGATGTCTATCTTCAGCCACCTCCTACGTTGCATCATCATACTAGTAATGGATACATGACCTTTCGAAAGGGGTCGGCGGATGGTGCTAATAGTATTGGAAGTAATGGTAATTTGACTGGATATGGTCAAGGAGGAGCGGTTGTGCAGCAGCAGCAGCAGCATCATCAGGGACATGGTCCGGTGCCTCATTCGATTCATCCAAGTCAGCAGCATCACATTCAGCATTCCATCCAACAACAACAGGGACATATGCCACATCCACGAATGCAAGTTGTTCAAGCTGCTAGTACTGCCTCTCCACATCCATCCTCCTCCGGTCCATCTATGCATTACCCATACCCCTGTCACCCCAGTCCTGTCTATCACGCCCAAAAGCCTAGAACGGATACATGGGAAAATTCCTCGTCAGCCTCGGAATATCAAGTTCCCGACTTACTTTATCCTCCTTCTTCACAGGGTGGTGTACCGTCCTTTTCATCGCCAAGAGAAGGAGGAGCCTCCATGAATAATTTCAATCGAGGACGATGCTTCTCCGCCGGTGCCACCGTTTCTTCTTCTCATCCCCTTCCATCCTCTTCTTCGGGTCCATACGAAACTTCTTCATGGGAAGAACAGACTAATCGCGAAGTATACCGTCCCAATACCACCGGTATGTATTACGATCGCATGGCAGAAGAATCAAACCCTCCGCGATGCGCTACCATGTCACCACCCGGCATGTCGCGCTTGCACGAAGATCGTCCCTTTTTATTTTCGGGAGAAGACAAAGATCGATTGGCTGTACCGCCCTTGTCGGAGCCTCGTCCTAGATTTCACACTACCGGCGTCCTCTTGGGTAACAGTAGCGCCTTTGAACCCATTTCCGCCAATAATATTATAGGAGGCTCAGGTAGCCTGCACCCCCATCATCATCCTCGAGGATCCGGACCGCCATCACCACCGAGTTTTGAACGTGTCAAATTCAACATCGAAGATCGAATGATGTCCACTGGAAGTAATGGCGATTTACCCTCGAGTGTTGCCGAGGCCGTATTGGAAAGTTTGACGGCGAGTTCTGGTCCCATGATGGATTTGTTTGATTCCAATTCGACCTATCACTCGTTTGTGGGTGATGGTAGTGGCAAATCGCCGTTTCGAAAGTCGTCGAGTCAAGAGTATTCACTGGAGAGGATTGTTACCGAAAGTTCGGGTAGCGGATCGTTGTTCTCGGGTAGTGGCGGCGGCGGTGGAGGAGCTTCGTCCTCGCAGAAAAGTTTCTTCTCCACATCGAACGATTATTACACCAACGATCGCATGTTGTCCGTGACCAATTCATGGGGAGGTGAAGTGGAAAATAATGATAATTCCGCCTCCTTTGGTTTCAGTCAGGAATTTAACAATTTATTGATTGGTAGTGATGGGCCAGCTTTACGTGGTAGAGCACAGACTGCTCCGTGTTTTGGCGAGAATCACTTGTTTGTTGGGTCCAAGTTGGATCCGGAGCATCGTTTGGAAGTTAATAGTGCGAATTGTAGTAGTAATAGGTATGATTCTGCTCCGATGATGTTGGGATTTGGAAGGTCTACGAATTTACCTCCTGGATTTGATAAGCCGAGTGGATCTGGATAAGAATGGAAGTGTTTTTGCCAAATGAGAGAGAGAAAAGCTGTCTTGTTGCTATTATAATGTTTGTTGTATTGGATCTATGTTGCGGAAATAGTTTAGAAGCTGTCCTTCCGGGGAAGGACTGTGTTACCGTCAAGATATATGGGGAGAATCGTTTCATTTCATTTCAACTTTCTTGAGAAAAAAGTTTGTTTCGTTGGGGTCATTTGTTTAGATATTCTGTTAGTTATTATGTTGCGAAAGAAGAAGAAAAGTCCACCATCCGAGAGGTCTGGATTCTTAGCGTGCGGCCTAGATGTTATTGGTGAAGAAGAAAAAGTGTATTATTAGATATATGGTGTGTTTTGTCTGTGTGATGAAAGGGAAGTAGTCATACGTCTGATGGTGCGAGAATAAGATAGTAATGTGTTAACAATTTCGGATTCATCTATTTAGTATTCAATTCTCCATGAATAGGCGACCTCCCGTGGGCAGGCACGCATGTTTACGTAGATAACTAATAAGCTTGTTTTGGTAGCATTGTCTGCTGTCCAATAAGCCAAGTATTATGATCTATGCAGAGCACCAAATGAGAAAGTCTTTCAGTAGGTAATAAAAAGTTACAATGGTCTTTTATTAGAGCATAATATACTTAATCAAGCATTAAGCCTTCTTCTTCTTGCCTTCGTTAACCTCCTTCTGCTCCGCCAACTTCCTCTCTTCCTCCTCCGCCTTCTCCTCCCTACTCCGATTCGCCTTATCCGCCTTAAACATAGCTTCACCATACAATCTCTTAAACAACACAGCCCTCGCACCTCCCTCCCAATCACTATTGAGCATTCCATAAATGATACTATCGCGATTGGCATCCTTGATAATTCTATGTTTGGGAATCTGACCCTCTTGAGTAAACCCCAGAGAGCGGGGGAGACGTTTGGCACGTACATCTTGCGTATCTATAGTGATTTGCACGCGTCTGTATCCGTAGGCGAAGAGTCGATCGAGGAGGAGGAAGCATGCCTCGGTGACTTGCAGTGTATCGTTGGAGGATGGTTTGACTATGGGTAGGTCTAATGTAACATTGAGGTTTTTTGGATCATCCTTTGATAAATGCACCACACCTAGCAATCTGTCCGTGATCATATCCACAATGGCGAAACCGGCTTGATCGTTTGCCAATTGAAACACGCTGGAGGATGAGAGATCCTTGGCAGATTGAAAAGGTCCGTACTCCAAAAAGCCCCAGACTTCCTCGGCATCGTACTTTTTGTCAGCACCACATGCTTCTCCAGAAGTAATTTGATACAACTCCCTCGCATGCCTATCACCTTCCAACAGTTCCAATCTCACCAAAGCACCAATCAAATCCCCTCCCCGTTCCTTCCACAGCTTTTTATACCTCTCCTCTGATTCGTGGCTTTTGCCGCACAAATTCTCATACATTCGAGCATAACTCCATCTATAGTGCAATGCCGTCCTCTCACCGCATCCTGCATACGCTCGAGCATAAGATTCAAACCGTGCCTCGGGCAATCCGCCCAATATGGCTCCTCCGGGTTTATCCTGACATCTTCTATAGGCCTTTTTGTAATTCAATTGATAGGCTTCGTTGGATTCCGCTTCGTTTCGTGGAGCAATGGTGGATAACAATTCATTCAACGGAGTGATGCCCTCTCCATCTTGTTTATAGGAAGTAGTGTTATAACGACTCATCATCCAATCCCGATTGTCCAACAAATGCTCCATGATCAAAGCCCGTTTCTTGCGCTGCACCACCGAATCAGGTGCCGAGGTGACTTCTCCCGATGATTCTTGCTGTTCGATTCGTTTCCATGATCCACCTAATGTTAGTAGGGTTAAAACGGTGCCGACGGTGAGGGTGAATGTGATGATGCCGCAGAGGATGCCGTATTTTTGGGCGGTGGGGAGATTGGTTAGGCCAAAGGCTTGGAGGAGGCCTGTGGGGGTTAGTGCGGGGAGGATGGAGAGGGCTGAGGTCAGTTTGTCGAGATCCGACATGGTGGTAGGTGGTGGTGTTCCTCTTTGTGCTACTGCCTGCTGCTATTGTTATTTTTTGTTAGCAGCTTGTATTCAGATTTCCCCTGCCATTAAGGCTGTGGTTATGTAACTCCGAAGTCGAAGTTGAAATTTTATTTCAATCCCTAGTCGAAAATTAATGGGTTATCAGTCCAAAAAAACTTCGAAACTTCAGTTCGGCCGCCGAAATCTGGTCGAACTCTCCCCAGGTTTCGGCTTTCTTCCACCAAAAGTTCGGTCATCCGAAGTTGCTGTCGAAGTTGCTCTCCACCACTTCCGCCGCTCCTCATCCTCACTAATCGTCGCCCTTTCCAGCCTTATCAAGCCATGAACATCCTCCCCACGGCCGCCGCTTCCTTTCTCATCATCAGCGCTGCCGTCGGTGCCATTATTTCACCACCATCCGGCTATTACCAGCGACAGCAGCTCCGCAACGCCTATTGCCGAAGCCAACGCCCAGGGTTGTCGCCGCCATACGCCGCATAGACGCCTCGCCAAGAGCTCCGCCTCGCCCCTGGCGCATCTCCACTATCATAGCGTCGATTCGTGCTCTCGGAAATGGACAGCGGCTGATTCATAGTGTGCTGCTGTTGCCACTGACCGTTGCACTTTAGCTTCAGCAGGGGATTTTGATGAAAGCGACGTAGGAAACGAGCCCAAAACGCAACAAAAACCGGTCGAATCGGCAGCAAGGAAGGTGCTGTCGATTCGGCCATTTCAAGAGCACAAAAATGCATCAATAAACCATTGAATCGGCTCGAGGTGGATTCACAATTAATAGCTATCTTGTGCTGATTTGCAAATAGTTGTGTTCTGATTATAATTAAACCTAAAAACTTCACAGCATACAAGCTAATATATTTATCTAATACATCGCAAAATATCAGCCCTTAATTTATTGTTCATCCCCTCCTTTCGCCCCCATTCTGTCGCTGTCGATTTTCAATTAAATAGTTGTTGCTATGTAGGATGTAAAACCAACTTATTTTACGTATTATGTGATCTATGTATCAGTAAAACTTCGGACTTCGACAAAAAAACTTCGACGAGTGGGTACTCTTCCACGACGATCCACAGCATTTCTGAAGTTGGTAAGTCTTGTTTGGGCAAGTCCCACAAAAATTTCAACTTCGACTTCGGAGTTACATAACCACAGCCT
>JALLPI010000648.1:0-17435 GCA_036939935.1 Cyclotella atomus | reverse complement strand
GTAATTGGGATTTTCAATATCTTTTCTGCATCTGCGTGTGAAATAGACTGGTCTCCCGACTGGGCAAGACTGACCTGAGCATTTAGGAGTTGCTGCTGCTCTGCATTGGTGTTACCAAAGAGAAAGAGGTTTCCAAAGAAGCCAGTGGTGAGAGAGTTTTCATTCTGGCGATGCCAACGCATTGAGGTGAAGTTTTCAAAAACACCAGCACTGATCTCCAAGCTGAGAACATCATTTCCCCGCCTCGAGAGCTCTGCATCGATGCCGTCCTGCAAGACACTCAACTTGTCGGCTTTCTTGGCCTTAGCAAGAAGCTGATAGATGGGGAGAGCCATTACCAACGCACTTTCGTTTGACATGCCAGTGAAACGAAGTAGAGTTGCGAGCCGTCCAGGTCCCAGCCAATCTTCTACAGTCTGTGCTTTGGCCAACTCTTTCTCTCGTTTAACTTCCTCGTACTGTTGTTGTTGCTGCACTGCTAACTGACCAATTCCAGTAGCAATTGCATTAGCCTGCTGCATGGCAGCATCCGGTCGAGTTTGGGGAAAGAAGTGGTGAATGATACCAACCTGACGATTGATGAGGGTTTCATTTCGGGCTGGAGGCATGGGACGGGCACATTCTAATGCACTAGGATTGCCTTGCACGCCTGAGCTGGTGATCATTAGTTGAAAGAATTGAAGGAGAGCCTTGCATTCTGTCTGTTTACCTGCTCCTTCAATCACGGGATAGATACTTTCCCAGAAGAAACGTGCAGTAACTCCCTCAGGTTGACTCAAGAACAGTCCCCCAATGAAATGTGGGATAGCAATCACTTTCCTAGTTTTTACAGCTTCAGTGTGAGCATCTTGAGCTGTGTACGGTCCCATCATTTGAAGGGTAGGGTCCGCAGCGATGGCAGTAGTGATAGCATTAACTGTGGGGACGGCCTGTTGGTTATTGAGGAGATTGAATATTCCCACCCAGTGTTGTTAATCAGCTCCCCTTCAAATGCAAAGAACCTGTTGTTGAGGCTTGGGTTATTCGCGGTGAGACCATCTTCCCAACAATGAGGGGCGATGTATAGACGAGCTCATCCTCCATGGACCACGGAGAGGGCTATGAACTGATGCTGGGATCCAGATTGGGCAACACAGTTACGGATTTCATTCGTATTCGTGTGGGTCTGAAAGTCGGCGCGAGTTGTCCTTTCATCGCTTTTTGCAGAGCGCTGTTGCGTGGCAACTCGAGTATAAAGTCACTAATACTTTCACTTGCGAAACGACAATGTGTTCCTCTGCTTCTGACTTGGCAACTGTCGCTTCAGTGTCAAACAGTGTCTCCACTTCAATACGCGATTCACTATCAAGTGGTGTCTTCCTCTCTGTTCTCAGCTCAGTCCTCTCTATATCTTCCGCATTTAATTCTGATGCAACTATTGCCACGTGCTTGGTTGTTTGGGGCAATACTGAAGCAAAGCCCGAGACCGAAATTGGAAGTGCCGGGGCTGGCACCGGCAATTTCTACCCCGATTGGGAGAATGATAGCCGTACATGCCTTGAGGATGGAAACGAGCCGCAGTACATGGCTCAGGACCCCGCAATGTGGCTTTCGGATAGCATCATAGAATGTTGTCTACGATTTTTTCCGGTAAGTTACTCATACACTTGTTCTTCGTCAGCATAGTTCTGCATCATTTCCATTGCTGAAACACTCTTGCTGAAATCTCCAGTGGGATACAAATACTTGCTTGAATGTTGGAGGTTCGGGATTGTGGTATGTAGACTCGACCACTGATAAGTGTGTAACAGACTGCGCGGAAGGAGATGGTGCAACATGTGGTGGTTTGACAAACGTCTTTTCCGACCGCTTTTACTCTGACCCCAAGAGCTGTTGCGAATCGGAGCTGCAGTGGATGTTTGTTGAGTTTTGCAAAGTAAGTTACACATCTGTGTGGTTGAATAAAGTTCGACACTCAATCCATCATGCACATTACTAATACACCATTGCTCTACAACATTTGCAGGCCGAGTCTTTTGTGAGCTCGTGTTATGCAGGTACCGGGCTTTACTATCGCGGGGATAGTGCAGGTAGTGACTTTTGCGTAAGAGATTGCGACCCAGCAAGTAAGTCCTTGTGTATAATAACAATGATTTCACTAGACATCACCCTAACTGCATGGCGTGTTACTGTGATTCATAGATGGCGATAAAACATGTGGTGGCCTTGTCAAAGATACTCGGGTAGTACTTCACGATACCGCAGAAGATTGCTGCTCTGCGGAGTACAGTTGGATTGATACCGAACTTTGTTCTGCACGAACAACACATCATCCAGCTCTAAATATTGGGCAGACAAATCGGGCAAGTGTTATCAAGACTCGGTTGTCGACACTGTAGACTTATCTGCAGAGCTCTACGATTCAATTGAAGACTGTTGTGCCTTCGGAATCCCGTGGCTGTCAGAGGGAGCCTGTTTGGCCGCAAGTGGCATGATGTAGCAGGACTGGGATCTAATTCGTTCTATGTTCAGGATGAGAAATGCGTGCAGGATTGTGTAGGTGCAGCTCCTTGTGGAGGTCTGGCAGAGAAATGGAACATCAAATACAAAACCGAAGATGAGTGCTGTGCTGTGATTCCATGGGTTGCTAGAAAAAAACTGTGTTTTGGTTTGAAGTATGGTGTGATCTATGTCTATTCTCCCGAGGAGATATTTTAGGTTCAATAGTTTATTCGTTCAAGTTCCTTAGAGAAAGATGTGTTCAGTAGTGAGTGCAGGAGCTTTTAGATATTTGGATATGGCGATTCCATTACGTGGCTGTCTTCAGTTAAAGTCAGCATGGACAAGTCAGTAGTCAGTAATCTGATATCTGATGAGTACTTGGGACTAGAGTATGTTATTAACAAAGAGAGTTGATGCAGTGTATTAAAATCACCTACTCGAAAACTATGTGCGTTCCCTCCGTAGTTACTTTACAACCTAATCAAGGCAAACAAATCAGACTGTGACATCTTTACAAAACCTACTCGACTCAAACCACAAACAAAACTCGAATGGCGAATCCTCACTTTTGGACAGGGAAAACTCTGTACCTCTTCCTACTGTCTTTTGCAGCTTTGGATCCCTTTGGTAAGAGGAGAAAACATGATTTCAGCAAATAAATATGCAGGCATCCATCGATATACATATCACTGAGGTCAATGAACTTACAGGAGTACTGTCATCCGACGAAACATCCATCGACATCAAGACACTCAAACTCAAATCAAGGGGAAGGCTCATACCATCATCAGGCGCAGTAGTAGTCTCTGCACTCAACTCGGTAGTTTCAGTACCAGATTCAGTTGCACCGGTAGTAGTACTCTCTGCGCTTGCCTCGGTAGTCTCACTGCTTGCTTCGGTGCTAGTTGTGGCCGATTCAGTGGTGGGCTCTTTCGTAGTCTTGGCTGCAACCGTAGTCGTGGCTGCTGTCGTGGTGGTCTCTACTGACGCCTCGGTAGTTTCACTGCTAGCTTCAGTACTAGTTGTGGCTGCTTCTGTTGTAGTGGTCTCTTCCGACGCCTCGGTAGTTTCACTGCCTGCCGCAGTGCTAGTTGTACCCGATTCCGTCGTCTCGGCGGCTGCAGTAGAGGTCGTAAATGCCAAGGGGATACTCATTGAGAGACACATCTTTGGCATCATAATAAAGAAAGCAGATCAATTGAGATGTATTTGGATGACATTCAATGCATAAATGTCGAGGGGTTGCATACACTTACGTCGAGCTCCAAGTTGTCATCACCCTTGTCTTCTTTTGATTCCTTTTCGACGCGATGGCTTTGAGACACGGCATTTTCGGAGACGCCCTTCTGTAAATCGCATGAGATAAAATGTAAGATGCGAAGAAGAGGGCAGTGAGATTCGTGTCGACAGTAAATTACTCAAAAAGCTCGACAACGCAGTTAAAGGAGCACCTACCAAACGAGCACCAGAAACAGCAATGCTGTTTAGGCTAACAGCGGCGAGAACAATCGTAGAGAACTTCATGGTTGCAAACTTCTTCGATGGTTGACTGAAAGATGAACAACCTGTCCATGCTCAGAGCACATCCGCGAGGCGGCGAACGACCATTTGCTTTTGAGGTGAGCGGAGTGTCATTTTCGATAACTGTGTGTTGGAGCATCAAGAAGAGCCCCTGAGCAAATGCATAACTTTGTGCTGTTGCTTTCTTTGTAAGAGGAGTGTCATAAATCGGCCATGATGGAACCTTTGGCCAGATCAAAATCGGAGGAGGCGACCTCTTAATGTCATCTTCCCCGCCAAAATTTTTGGACAATGCCGCTTTTGCCCTCCTCTCCTCCCAGTGAACGGAATAACAATGAGGGCGGGCAGAGTGATGTTTGAGGGCCACAGTTCCCATTCACATCATTCCATTGAACCTCATTCATTTCAATCATGAAATTCGCTTCAATTGTGCTTGTAGCTGCTGGCCTTCAGAGCATCGGTGTCGATGCTAGAGTGGTGAGTGCAGTTACGGTGACGATTTCGATCTCTTATTCACTGAGACTTACATGTTACTTCTTGTGCAAATTCATACATATCATTTAGAGGGATTCTTTCCCTGAGCAACCCAAAAGGCATCGCCTTCTGACCAAAACGTCCAAAGATGAGGTTGTCGAGGTCGAAGATTCCAGTATGAGTATGATCATGTCAATTTCGATTGATTTTACTGAAATTTCCTCCACAGAGGCGGCAGTCGAGACCACGACTGGTGCCGAGGCTGAAACGACCGAGGCAGCCGTCGAGACCACAACTGGTGCTGAAACCACTGAGGCGGCTGAAGTAGACGCCGGCAGTATGAGCATGAGCATGAGCATGAGCATGAGTGCATCCATGTCTATGAGCGAGTCTGATGATGCCGCGTTTGCTTCAACCACGTCTACTGCAGCAGCAGCAGAAGTGGAAGAAGAAGGAAGCATGAGCATGAGCATGAGCATGAGCTTGGCTGAGGAAAGTGCAACCACCACCACAGCCGAGGGCACTACTACCACAACTGAAGGTACCACTACGACAACTGAGGGTACCACAACCACAACTGAAGGTACTACTACAACTGAGACGCCTACAACCACCACAGAAGCCCCCGAGACTACAACGACAGAGGCAGCAGTTGAGACCACATCAAGTGCCGTCGAAACTACCACTGCTGCCGAAGAAATTGGATCTGATGATGACGTCAGCATGTCTATGTCCATGTCTGAAAGTATGAGCATGTCGATGTCAGTTTCGATGTCTATGTCAATGTCTGTGGGTTATGAATCTGATGATGTCACCGAAGAAGAATCTGACGATGTTTCAGAGAGTGGAGCTGCCATCTATTCTACTGGATATTTGTTTGCTGGAGTTGCGTCGTTCCTGTATCTGTGGTTGTAACTCGAGAAAAGAAAATATTGAAAGTTCTATGTTTGGTGTACAGTTAAGAATGCTTTGAATTGAAAGAAGCAGATATGGCAAAAACCAACAGTTGTAAAGCTCATAAGCAAAATGCATGTCGAACACGTGTCAACTATGTCTGAGAAGTTGTCAGTACTCATCAGATGTTGTTCAGAGCTTGTAGAGAATATGCTCATGAACTCTAGAGGATCTCTGTCATTAAGCACTCATTAACTGAAAATTATGATATTAAATCGCGATGCACTAGCGACAAAATGGCGTAATTACAATCATCTGTACACAACATATAATTCAAAAGCTCCTCTTTGATTGTCTACAACCACATGTAGGCAAAGGAAGCAAGTCCAGCAAGAACGTATCCGGTAGAATAGATGGCAGCGTCACTCTCTTGAACATCGTCAGATTCTCCTTCAGTAACGTCATCAGATTTGACATGGACATACTCATACTCTCAGCCATGTCATCATCATCGTCTGCAGAACTCTCAGTTTCTACAACCTCGGTTGATATGGTAGAAGTCACCGCCCCGTCATCATCACCACTCAACGATGCTACAGTAGTTTCATCTGTGGCAGCAACGGTCGTAGTCTCCTTTGCAGCCTTGGCCATCGTAGTTGTCTCTTCAGCCGCTGCTGTAGTCGCCACGGCGGATTCTGTCGCTGCGGTTGTCGCCGGTTCTTTTCCAGCCTTGGCATTTACTGTACTCGATTCGGTTTCAGTGACAGCAGATGCATCGTCGGTTGCTCCAACATCCGCTTCGTCTTTGTCGGCTTTGGCCAAACGACGGTGCCTTGCGAGAGGCTCAGGATCCTGATTGTGAACCCCTTGAGAAAGATGAGGTTAGAATAAGATGAAGACAAGTCTCAAAATATATTCACACTGCTCGAGTCGAAGACACTCATAACTCTGGCGGCATCGATTGCAATGCTCAAACTAGCAGCAGCAAAGATGAAGGATGACAATTTCATTGTGTTGCAAACGATGTTATGAATGTCTCAGACAAATGAAAATGAATGGCAATTGTTGAATGGTCCAGGCGTGTGCAATTCAAATAATTTTGGTCAGTTACCTATTGTTCAAAAGATACATTGTCTTACAGGAAAGTTGTCGTATTTATTCCAACGTCTAGTAATGATCTATCTTCATAATAAGTCATCAACCAAAAGGTAACCGAGCCGCCAAAAATTTGGCTTAAAGGGGAGACGAGATCTTTGTGTTTGCTGTGGCATTTCTCACCTCATGGCTTTTTGAGCAAACTGCTTCGCTGCATCGTGATACTCTCGCTGACATTTTGACAAAAGTTCCATTTCTCTCTCAACCTGCAACATATCAGCTTTCGTGCTGACAATGCTCTTTAATTTCATCAAATCTGCGTGAGCTTCATCAAGTTTATCCTTCAATCGATACGCTCGTGCTCTTCGGAAGAGCGCCTTGATGCTAAGGTGATCTATTTCTAATGCATCGTTGCAATATTCAATGCAGCGTGGGTGCATGCCCAGATGGTGGAAACAAACAGCTATTATTGCAAATCGTGAGATAGAGATAGGATTGGTATCTACAAATGAAGACGGTACAATGCGGGCACCCACCTGCATTGAGCAGACAAGACAATCGCAATTCATCGGCCTTCGCCTGTTCATCAGCAGTGCCATCAAAGCAATACTCGAAGTAAATGAGAGACTTTTCATACAGATCCAGTGCTTCTCTGTATTTCTTTTCTCCGAAGAAAGTATTGCCCTGTTCCTTGAACGATTTCATCTCCTCGAGTCTCTTTGATGTGCCCATGGCTACTACTTCGCGTTCGGCTCGCTTGTCTCCCGAGCATTGGCAGGCATAACGATGCGAGCATGTCTTTAAGCTGTCATTGTCCAACCTACTTATTCTACCCTTGAGTTTCGATAGCTGATCCTTGGCAGACTCGATGTTGGATTCCAACTCTTCAACATCTTGATAGTTGTCCCAGTTGGTATGCAACGGCTCGGATGATCTTTGCAGATTAACCTTCATCTCGGCAATCTTGGTCTCCAGTTCTCTAGCCTCATTCTCCAGTTCCTGCTTGACAATTTCGTCTACGACTGTCGAGAACATGTTCGTATGCTTCGATTGAAACGATATCAAAAGATCAGAAGTAGCAATAGTTTCGTGCACAAAGAAAGTTCCATCAATCTCAAGCTTTCAACTCGTGTCTTGGATAACTCCTACGTATCGTTTTAATTTAAAATATAAATAAAGAGACGCTTGCGCTCAAGCGGCGAGCGAACTGATGAGCAATCGTTGTGACTTTTGAACAAGTCTGACAAAGCTATATTGACAAATCCATAGCTGGTGCTTCATCGTAATCAACGTGCAAAAGAGCAAATCATGACCAACGCCCAAACAATCGCACTGGAACTCTTTCGTTCTCAGCTCCGACGAGCAATCGAACCCATCGATATTTCGGCCTATCACGAAGAGCTGGTTAGAGACCTGGAAGCTCTGAAATGTTGCGGAGATGATAAGCTCTCGAGCACTCTAGCCAATCATCTCAGAGTTCTTAAAGAAACCCAACAGAAAGTTATTGAACTAGAACATAGGTGCAATGACGCCAAAGCTCTTAAAAACAAGATGCAGTACTCGACCGAGGTGAAAGATATTGCAGTGGCGAAGAAAAAGGTTTCAGAGCTATCCAGAGAAATAAATCACTTGCTTCGTACCAGTGATTTGGTTCTGCAGAATCTAAAAAGATTCAAAGTTGATGCTGAGAGAATTGATGCTATTGTTTTCAAGACAATCAAAGATCTACCCGATCTGTCTGTATTAAAGCAGGCAACCAGCAAGTACACTCCGATCGATTGGGCTAGAGACAAAGCTTTTGAAGAGATGAAACAAACATTGAAGGAGCTGGATGAGATTCATACTACCATCCTCAACGAACAAACCGAGCATAGAGAAATTGTAGAAGATACTAAGATGGAAATCAAACGCACGAAAGAGGACATCATCGCCATCTCTAATTGCAATCATGCAATGCAAACAAGTTTTGATCAGAGCATGACCGATAGAGGAGTATCAAGGGCGGATGAAATTAAGACGAAAAGGCAAGGCGTTCATGATGAAATAGGTGCGAGTTTTGAAGCATGTACTGCAATATAAATTTTGCCTTTTAACCGCCTTTGACTAATGTACACTGTTTTGGTACTGCTCGCAGAAAAGCTCAAGATTGAAGCCAGAGATGCAGCAGCAGTTCATGAAGCAAATAAGCTAGTACTTGAAAATGAACGCGCTGATCTTGTACAACGTCTCGAAGCAGCCAAACGTGAAACCTCCTCAGCTATCAATGAGCTCGACGCTCAGCTGGATGAGCTCAGAATCGAACACTCGAGTCACGCCCAGGCATTGGAGTGCTTGGGACAACGAAAGTGCGACGAAGCAAAAGAATTCGAAGAAGCAGCAGCACAGGAGAGGCTTCGTCATGAAACGAAGATACAAATTAAGGCTCGGGAAGAGAAAGAGCATTTTGCTGCTCTCTGGATCCAACTGAGGTGGAAAGCGCACGTGAAAAGGCAACGTCAGAAACTTGCTTCCAAAGGAAAGAAGAAAGGAGGTAAAAAGAAAGGCAAGAAGTGAAGAACCACGCGGAGTACTGCCTTGTTCGTAGCAATCATATGTTTATACATTAGTAAAAGTAATTCTGAATAGCGATGGTATCAGAGCTAGCACTGTACAACCTTTCTCCTTGAATGACCAGTCTCATTGCCTCTGTAAGTATGTCGAGACGCCCACCTGTAGGGCTTGATTGGGAATGCTTGGAAGTATCAAAAGGTTTCATCTGTACATTGCACTGTGTTGTGTCGGCTTGAGCATGATGTAGCAAACTAGCTTGCTCTCTCTTCTTTTTCTTGCTTGGAGATTCACGCTTTCGGATTTTGGACAATTCTTCAAGCTTGCCCTTGCAAAAATGAGGATGGAAGTACTGTGTAGTTGATCCTTTTCGGTTCTTGGTGAAGCCATACTGTGGAATGAAGTAGTGCAGCAAACAGCTATGAATGGGCTGATTCAAACACAGCAATCTATAAATTATTAGTAATTGCTTACCAAATTGAGATTTCTCTGAAAGGAACTATACTTTGATGTCTGTGTAAAAGAGCATTGCAAATGATGTTAGTATTATAATGCAATTATTTATGCAAATAACACTATTTAATGCAGGAACTCGCCAAATTAGACATACCTTGAACCACTTTGGAAGTACAACTTCAGAGAAATGCTCTACATTTGTGATCCGAAATCCTCTACCAGTAGCAATCCACATCAGTGATGAGCCGGATTGAAGGAGATGGCAAGCTGGCTGCAACGAGCCCGCCTCAAACTCGAGCATTTCATACAACTTTCGGGGAAATTGCTGTGGCACACCTCTCTTCCCAGTACGAGGGTAGCAAGATTTCTCTTCTTTTGTGGTACACGTTGTGTTGGCTGACTTCATGGTATCGCAGTGATCGCTATCTCTTTTCTTTTGTTTGGCTTATTTTATGGCTGCATTGTTTGGTGCAAAGAAAAGCTTGTATCGGCAGTTTGTGTTCAGGAATCCTTTTTTTCATTTTTTGATGGATGGGAGGAGACCGCCCTTGACATCACATGTCACTCCACGCCACATCACCTCTTACGATGACACTCCTTGACACGAAACATCATCGAAATCAACCTATCACAGGTCTAAATGACTTCAGAGATAAACTGACGCACACTGACGCCTTAACTACGTTAGCAACAGCGACTTCGCAACTCAATAAGCTTTGCAGCGCCTCACAGAAAGAGCTTCTACATCACCGAGAGACGGAGAAGAGATAGAGAAGTAGATAAGAGTGAAACGGTAGAGAATAGATGAAGATTGAAGATGCAATAGATGTGGTACGATAGTTATGATCAATCTGTCGTTGCTTTTGCTTAGAATGCAGAATGCCTGATATGAATAGACGTAACATGAAAGTGTATGCAGTTGAGGCAGAGTTGGGTGTGAGTTGAGTGAAGGTGTGGGGAGGGCAGCAGAGATCGAGTTTCTGTTTTATTTATTGATTCCCGTGATTATGTAGTTTACTCTGTAGCTAATCTACTTGGGGAGACTACCAAGATAATACCGGGAAATGGGTATTTTTGAGATAAATCGCAGAATCTTTTGCCAACTGCACTTAAACCCGGTCAATACAACATAGATGTCATCCAACGGCTCCGCCAGTGCCAGCTACGTCCGCCGCGATGAATGTGTCCGCATCGCCGGCGGCAACGTCGACGACGCGCCCGGTCTCCTCGCCTCCATCGTCGGCATCGGCGCGCACAACAGCCAGTCCTCCCTCTCTACACAAAGCAAATTCTTAATGTCCGAGGTAGAAGAGATCATGATACTGGATAGCAACATGAACACGGTAGCCGTACACAACAAGATATCTCACCCGCGGTATTCAGTAAAAAAATCGGCGGATCAAATGAGAGAAGAATTGTTAAGGAAACGCAATGATTTGCAAAGGAGGCACGATGGGCAATCTCAAGCTTTGTTGAAGAAGCACGAAGAAGAAAGAAGTAGCGTCGAGAATCATTCCAATTTCACTGATGAGGAAATGGAGTACATACTCATGAATGTGATGGAACCAATGCATCAAAAGCAATTGAGATTGATGAAGGAAAGACATCAGAAAGAACAGGCAGCATTGATGGATTTAATGTTCAGATCTGCATTCGCTGCAGATGGGGGAAGTCAGGCTTCTTCAAAGAGTGACGAAGATAAGAAAATGCCTGGGGTGAGTCCAACTTCTTCAAAGAGTGATGAAGATAGAAAAATGCCACATAAGAAGCCTGATAGAAAAGAACCACCAGAAAATCTATCGTCCCGGACTTCTGTGTCATCTGAACTTGGGACAATAGAAGAATCAAGCTATGCAACATCGAGTGTTGATGGAACGACCGTAGATGACAGCTCTATAGGAAGCTCGGTCAGCAGTAACAACAACCGTTCCACTCCACTTTCTCCTGTGCCCGAATCTCCAAATCCAGATGCCAGCCAACCTATCTATCGTGCCATACAGGAAGTAAAGTTGAACAATCCCGAGTTTCAATTTGTCGACTTGGATGGGCAGGATATGGTACCGAAAAAGCTGTGGAAGAATCTGTTTCAGGCATTTGAGACAAACCAATATGTCAATCAAATCTCACTTCGGGATTGTGGATTGACAGATGAGAAGATTGTGCCTCTTTTGTTATCGCTGGTGCAAAATGACAGTCTGCTGGCAATAAACCTTTCAATGAATCCGGAGATTACGGACGAAACTGGCAGGCTTCTGATCAAGGTGTTGAATGGCAGGAATGAGAGAATCTATGATATTGATTTGAGTGAAACTGGTATTTCTGACCAGATGAAAGCTGATATTGAAGGGATTTTGATGAAGCGTATCTCTGTTGATGTTTTGTAGGATGAGATAGTGCTGACACTCATGAGTGTGTTAGTGCATATGTAAACGCTTCAAATCAAATCACACTGTATCGAAGACAGATATGTGGCTAGAATTAAAGAATGCTCCAGATTCACGAGGGTAGAGTAAATGGTACATCATCTTAAGAAGTACGATATTGTTTGATTTAATAATCAAGTGTTTACCAGGCTTGAAGCGACGACCAACTCACTGTCTCGATACGTTTAGGAGGAACTCTGGCTCAGGTACACCTCTAATTCCATAGGGCATCTTAACCCTGTACAAACCTCCACCGTTGGGTGCTCTAGTAGTGATGAAAAGTTCATCTAGATTTTGCCCACCAAAAGTCAAGGAAGTAGGATTGGCATCGACATGCACAGTCATTTCTATATTGCCAGTACTTGGATTAAGCTGAACCACTCTGCCAGCACCTGTAACTGCGACCCACAGCTTTCCATTTGCATCAACCTGGGCTCCATCCGGTCCTCCAGGCATATTAGAAGGCATTGTCCAGACCATTCTACGATTGGTCAATGGACCATTTGGAGAGTAGTCGAATGCATAGACTGTTCTCGTGGGCGTATCTCCAAAGTACATGGTTCTACCGTCTGACGAGAAGCATATGCAGTTGGATACTCTGAAACGATAGTCGAGAATTTCTTCCCAATGTAGTGATTGCGAGTTGAGACGGAATAGACCTGCATTGTTCTCGCCCGCAGTTGCACCAACCCTGAGATATTAGAGTGTATTCGTTATATTGAATAACATAATAGAAAGATGATCAAAGTAGCAATGCATTGCATCACCTATGATACTGATTGTACATTCCAACGACGAAATTGCCAAAGCGATCAACACGGCCGTCATTTGGTCGTGTGGTACTCATATGTTCGGGTCTATCACAGAGGAAGGAAGGCCCGGATGCAAAATCAGGTATAGGGCTGTTGGGGTCGCCACCGGGAGTAATCATGGTTGTTGTGAGAATTGCACTCTCGGCTGCAATAATGAGGGAACCCGGAGCTGAGCTCTGGAGTAGACCTACACATCCCACAGCTGAATTGATGAGCCTGCGGTGAGGCTGGCTGTGAAGATCCCACCTCCATACTTCTCCTTCAGTAGCGCTAAAATGACGCAAGAACGCGAGATAAGTGAGTCTGGATTGGTTTTAATCACTGGTCTTCAAACTACCTACTTACCTGACCCAATACAGGCATTGATCTCTATCTGACCAAACAGGACTTTCGCCCAAGGCATTTGTAGTTGCCAGTGCCAATGACGCAGTCAGCTCCAACGGCTGAAAGTGGTTGTCACTGAAGCTATTTCCCTATAGTGTACAAAATTACCTTGTTAGACATTAAAGCTTCACAAGAGAGTACGAACAATGGATATTTGAAGCACAGTTTCAACAGTCACCTTCTTTCTCGCATTGGCTGTTGTCGCTCCATCATAAATCCTAGTGAAGGAGTCGGCATTCAAACTGGCACCACCAACCAAAGCTCCATCCACATCATTCTCACCCATCAACTCCTCGGTACTATCGGCGGTCACCGAGCCTCCATACTGAATCCTTACAGAACCAGCAACTTCAGTATCGTACATGTTTGCAAGAGAGTTGCGAATCGCAACGTGCGCGTGCTGAGCTTGAGCCGGAGTAGCGACTAGCCCAGTTCCGATTGCCCACACCGGCTCATAGGCGATAATAACTCTATCATTCATAAGGACCGCAGGATCAACACCATCCAATCCTTTCCTGATTTGCGAATCCACAACACTCTCCAATAAGCCATTCTCGTACTCTTGAAGAGTCTCACCAACACATAATAGAACTTTCAGGCTTGGCTGTTCCAAACTCTTGTGTAACTTGGCATTAATCTCCTCATCTGTCTCGCCAAACAAGGTCCTACGCTCCGAATGTCCAAGTAGTACATAGGAACATCCAGCTGACACGAGCATACTCGGTGCTACTTCACCAGTAAACGCTCCTTTTTCATTAGGTCCAACATCCTGAGCGCCAACTTGTATTCCTGTACCCTCGAGTATTTCAACTGCATCAGATAGGTATGGCAAGGGTGGGAAAATAACAGTTTCTGGAGTATCCGCACTTTGATTTGTATTGCGATTGTTGAGAAAGTTGGCTGAAAGTAGTTTGAGGAGGGTTATGGCTTCGGCTCTGGTGGATGGATTCAGCTTCCAGTTCCCGGCGACAATTGGTCTCCTTGGCTTGATGCTGGTTGGAGCCTGGCTGTTGGAGTTGATAGCCCATGACGATTCTCCAAGACTATCGAAGGAGTCGGCTGATGAAACTTCATTGAATGTACCGGTGCTGTTGAGAAACAGAGAGTTAGCTCTGTATGCACAAATCAAACGTGTCAACTCAGTAACAGATGCGAGATCAACTACTCAGTAACAGATGCGAGATCAAATACTCAGCAACAACAAAAACAGACCATCTGATCTAAAAAACAACAAAGGAGAAGAGGGTTTCAAGAGGCAGTTATGCCAACAAATAAAATTATCATTACTAAGGTTGGCATAACTACCTCTTAAAACTTCCTCTCCTCTCTTAGATCCCAAGATTAGTCTATCAATATTGTTTCTTCTTTCAATCCACGACCCCGTTAACGCTTTCAGTTCTATGCAATATGCACACATATAAATATTCGGGCATGCAATTGTCAATGCCCCTGTCTATCACCATTTGTAGCGGACCACATCTCTCAACATAGAGAGCAAACCATCAAAGTGCCACATTGTAATGAAAAAGCACTCACTTCTTCCATGATCCAATACCATAACTCTTCTTAGCTCCACTATTGTCCCTACTCCTTTGAGGCATACCACTACCCAACCCAGCCAAAGCCGCAGCAACACTCTGAGCCTTGGAACTAACACTCGGAGGAGCACCACCGCTGCGTGTAGTAGCGGCACCACTGGAGGCATAGCACCAATCACCTCCTCCGGGACATCCCACAAATCCTAGTGCACCGACTCTTCCGTCGTGAGAGTAGGGGGCGTAGGATTCCCATGCTTCTCTGATGTCTTCGGCGCAGCATCCTTCGGGTTTGGGACCTGTGATGATGATGTGTGTGTAAGTCATGACTTATTTAGTTGGTGTAGATAGATGTTTTGCGAGCATCAAGATGACAACAAAATAAAGACAGACAAAAGGGAGAGAAGTTATTGCGTGTCAAGGTGGCAGTATCAATCTCACAAACACATAACCAATGCTAACATAAATCATCAACAACAAATCTAGAGCGGAGAGACAAAAAACTTACAAACCCAGCCAGGAGGAGGACTCGTAGGCCAAACACCCTTACTCTCCTGTTCCAAAATTTTCTTTCTCGTATCAATATGAGATGTAGGGGGCGGGACATACCCCGCCGGAGGAGATGTAGACCAAACACCCAGCTCTTGGGGCAATATCGTGTGCCGGGTGTCGGGATGGGAGGAATGGGGTGCCCATGCTCCGTTTTCTTGGGGGAGAGTGAATGCCTTGGAAGGCGTTAGGGGATTAGAGGCTTGTTTGGGGGAGGTGAAGGCTAAGGTGGGGGCCAGGAGGGTGGCTGCTGCGGTTAGAGTGGTGGCGATCTTCATGGTTGTTTAAACTGTATCGAATCCATCAAAAATGAGGAAAAGGGAGATCTTACCATTAAAGTTCAAAGTGTCTTTTGATAACAGCATAATAATTCTCATGTTGATAGATATCTTACTTAGATGTGACAGGTAAAACACGTACTTCAACTTCTTAATCCTTTTTCTTCCCTAGCACTTTTAGCATGAAGTCCTTCACATCCACTTTGATCTGCTCCACAGCGTTCTGGTCTACCTCGGCGCAGGCTTTCCACTGTGGCTGCCTTCGGCCACGGATAGCTTCAACATCCTTCAAGAAGAAGATTTTGTCATCTCACCGGTACTATTTCAGTCAGCAGCTACCCAACCAATCATCTTGTGTATTATACAACAGATTAGACAATGACAACGAAGCAGAAGAACAGAAGGAGCAAACATCGAAAGACAATACAAACAACAAACCAGAATCAAAATCAAAAGACAACAAACCAGAACCAACAAAACAACAACTACTATCCCGCACAATAACATCTACAATATTCAACCTATTCTCCTACACAATACAATTCCTCGGAGCATTATTCACCTTTGGCCTAGTCCTAAACCTTTTAGGGTACGGCTACCGATTCGACTTGGATCACGGAATCGAAGTTAACAAATTGGAAAATATACGGAATGAGATACAGTTTGAACGAGAGATTATTCGAGAGGAGAGGGAGGATTATTTGAAAAGTCGGGGTGGTAGTAGTAGTGCTGGGGTGAATAGTGATGATAATGGTGGATTGAAAGAGGAGATTATTTTTGGTAATTGGGGCAAGTCTGTATTGGGCAAATGAGTTGCACTTGGATTGTTTTTGATTCGGTAGACATAACTATATGTACAGCTTGAACTTTTTGTACGGCAGTCAAAATTTTGGCAAATGATGATACGATACTAATAGTTCTAGATGATCTAGATCTATCTATTTACCCTGAACGTTCAACACGTCCATTTTGATATAGCGGTGAGTTGGCGCTCATTGGAGCTCCCCCGGCACCAGTTGACGAATGAGGAACAAATGCTGCAGCTTTTGAGTTGAGATCAATAATTCTTCTGTCACTGAAAGTTTGTGTGTTTGTTTTAGAATAGGCCGCTCTCTCATCATTATGGTAATGCGTAATTTGATGTTCTGATACTGAAAACGACTTGCAAGAATTGTAATCGGAAGGAGCATAGTGATATTGCGCGGAAGTGCTCATTGTCGACCCTCCAGCCCCAGTAGATGAATGTGGTGTAAATTGTTGTTTGGATGCATCCTTCTGAAAATACTCAAGCTCATGTTGTGATATAGTAAAAGATTTGCAAGCATTGTAATCAGTCGGCACATGACGATAATAATAATTTGGAGAGGCATTGCTCATTGGAGCATATCCTGCACCGGTTGATGAATGTGGGACAAATACAGGTTTTGCCGACTTGCTTGAGTTGTAGTCGATAGGTACATTGCGATGAAACGTTTCACCAATAACGCCATAGGTGCCAACTTGTCCTGTAGATTGGGAGATTGGTGCATAACCGGAGTTGTGCTCTGTATTGTGTGATGTCGATCGAGATGTGTATGCAATGTTATCAAAGATGGATTGCGATGAACGAATTTCATCTCGCAATGAAGATTGGAGAGATGTTCGCCATATTGTTTTTGAAGGTGGGGCGAAGGCAGATGCAACTGATGTGTACAGAAAGCCGGCAGTGATGAAAAGGTTCATGATAAATTTCCAATGCGATCTGTTGTGCAAGCTCTACATAACCTCGAGAAATCAGGTATTCTACTGGCATGTTGGTAGATGGATAGGTCACCTTATCTACATGCCAGGTGCCAGGTAGCTACGTCAGAGTGATAGATGAAGGAAAATGAGAAAGGCGGCATTTGGCGACAAATTTGGCGATGACAACTTGCCGGCCTGCCGGCCGACAATGGAGCCATCCCAATATTCCTATTTCCCTATTTCCTAAAACTACGATTAACATTT
>JALLPI010000647.1:0-16516 GCA_036939935.1 Cyclotella atomus | reverse complement strand
CGATGTTCTATAGATGTTAATGATTGATGTAACAACTAACCAATCTTTGGAATTAGGAATTATAAGCTTTACGAATCTACTTTCTATTGCAAAAATGAACTCTGTTTCGTTCGTGCTCAAACGTAATCTCTCTTTCGAAGTCTCTACTCATCTTAGGGTCTCTTCGATCTTCTCCGAATTCATTTAAGGTTCACGACTGTACCTCACGACTCTCACTTAAGAAATGACATCACAAACGTGCACTCTTCGATACTCTTTAACATAAAGGGACTTTCTGGTCATTTTTTTTGTCTGAAAATTCGGATTACTCTTAATGAACACCTTCCTAATAGGATCCCCGATTTTCATGGGATTCAGAGGCTAAAAATATTTGGGCCATTTTACAGTGCAGCCCCTAATGGAAAATTGATGTTGAATTCTTCTGCGGGTACACTGGCAGTGGAATCGACACATTGGTCAAGGGCGGTTGCATGGTTTGTTCTAATGGAGACAAGATTGATAACGCTGACAACAAGACCATCGCGGGTGGATATCCATTGACCGCTCAGACGGATGGGAATGGAGATCTTGTTCCTATCACGTGCCAATATGCATTTGATGTCGCACCAGTTGTCAAGTACATTACTACCTGTTAAGCGTTCACGCAGTGGTATGAAGACTTTTGTTGCACTGCAGTTGAGGTTCCTTCCACTGAGGCTCCGACTCCTGCTGCTGCTCCTACCGGTGGTACAGGTGATTCTTCTGCAACAATGCATAAGATTGCAGGTGTTGCATTTACTTTGATTGTTGGCGCTGCTACTGCCATGTGGTAAGGAGTGTAGGCATATGATGTTGCCTTTGTTTCTTCATAATTTGTGCAAAACTCGGTCCATTGAGATTAGTGAATATTGCTAATCATCTAGTGAGGATTGGCATAATAAGAATCAAGATGTGCACTTCAGGCAGTGAATACGTTCTATAGATTGAAAGTAATACTTAATATGCAACTACTGGTATGCTTCAACAAAACTGGTATTCAGCCCTTCTTCTTCTGAAAATCTCTCCAATTACCAACCCTCTTCTCAACACGACCCACCTCTCTCCAATTCTTATCATGATCTCTCTCCTTCTTCTCCCTCTCCTTCTCTTCATCTTCCTGAGCTCTTTCCCTCTGCTCAAACTTTCGTTTACGTCGCTCCACATCCCGTCGTTTTGCTTCTATCGATGCAAATATTTTCATGGTCGCCTTGTTTTGCGATGAGGATAATCCATCTTGTTTTTCCTTCTCTGACATGGACGCGGAAGCGTTTGGGTTCTTGGCCAACTCTTCTTCCCAATCACGTTTGCCCTGTTTATATCCCTGTTCTACCAATTGACTCAAGTGCCTTCTCTTGGTTTCGTCGTTCATCTGCTCCATTGCCTTTTTGACCTGTTCAAATGCCGCTTTGGCACGAATTGCATCCTCTGCATTCTTATCGGGGTGTACTAACAAACTCAATGCTCTGTATCGTGCCGAGATTACAGATTCGTCGTCGACAGTGTGTGGTATGTCCAGTACATAGAATGGATTGAGATTCTTCCATTCGTAATTGGTTTGTAACAGACGATCAATTTGAGATGCAGATGTTCCGAGATCATTTAGGTGGATTTTGATTCGATTCTTGGAATCATCTTGATCTTCAGGTGATTCATTTCGTGGCTTGGGGTTTTCAGTTGCTGCTTCCACTTCTGAGAAGAAATCATCCAACAGATCGTCTTCTTCATTGGCTGGACTACTCGAGTCCTTTTTCTTTTCTACAGAGGCACCATTGTCAGATGGTTTGTCAAAACTATTCTCATCAGCGCTTGACCTCTGCCTATCCAACTCTCGTTGCACTCGTAAATTCTCCTCCTTCTTCCTCTCGGATATCTGTCGTTCTTTGGCTCGACAATCCTCCAATCCCCTCTTTGCAACCTCATTACTCGCATCAATGTCATTCAACACAAAAGTATATACCTTAATAGCCTCGGAATACCTCCCCAAAGCAGACATGGCCGCAGCCAATCTCGTATGACCCTTCACCCAATCTTTCGGTGCATTCTCCACGCACTGTCTTGCATCGTGGAGTGCCTTGCTTTTTTCGCCGTTGGCTAGATGAGCGGCGCTTTTATTGGATAATAAAATGTGATTTGTGGGGTCTAGCTGTAGGGCGGATGTGTAGTCGGCTATTGCTGCCGGGTAGGATTTGGCACGAAAGTGGGCGTCGGCGGAGGATTTGAATTCATCGCGTTGGATTTCCCATTCTTCGCGTGTATCGAGTGATTCTTTGGGGTCTGCTGCTTGTTGTTGGGCGGTGTCTGCCATGGTTGTAGAGATATGGTTGTTGTTTGTTCTTTGTTGGCTGCTGCTGCTCAAAGATGAAATCGAAATCCATCTGCATAATATCTTACCTGTATGTTCACAGTATATCTTATTTTATATATGTAAAATATATTAATCATTAAAGGTAATTCGCCTCGTCCTTCATCACTTCTTCCCTCCTCTCTCTCCAGACTAACAAACGAACAGTCTCGAACAGTCCTTCTATTCACACTAAACAATGTCCTACCCATCCTACTACACACCAACCTACCGCCCACCAAACGGCACCCTCACCTCCTCCTCCTCCAAAATCCACCTCCGCAAAATTGACACCCTAGCCATCCTCACCTGTCTCCTCCTCCTCCGCTTGGCATTCACCCCCTCCAGCATAATCACCTCCACCATCCTCAATTTTGATTCCAACATTGGTGCCAGTATGGAATTGGTTTTCTATCATGCCTTCCAGGCCAAGAATAATGGGAGTGTGGCCCGTCCTGTTTCCATGGATATCGATGGAGATGGCACAGTGGATGCTTTGGTGTTGGCTGTTTATAGAAAAGAGGAGGATGTTGTGAATGAAATGAAATTGGAGACATTGAAACCTTCCCGAAAGGAAGTGGATGTGAAGCATGATTCTTCTATATGGGGAGATGGCAAATGGGGATTACGGGTTATAAACTTGAAACCATTGCACAGTCGTGATGAGGAGATGATAGATGATCCCAATGGTCCTTTTGCACCGAGGACCATGTTCCTTTCTCCTCTTGCGGGTGATGATGATGATTCTGCAGGCGATGTATATCCCATCAAATTACAATCGGTTCAAATACCAATCCAGAGGAATAAACTGGGAGAAGAGGAGAGGTCGAGACAGCGTCATAAAAAGATGGATGTATCTTCCAGTAATATTGGTGGATATGGTACCAATTCGGGTATACCTCCCAAAGATGAATTGAATAAAGAGTATGATAGGACTAGACATTATTTTTGTGGTAGGGATTGGCATCATGCGAGTTCTTCGTGTCATAGGCATTGTCCTGGGGGTGTTAGTACTGAGTGGTGAGTTGAGCATTATCTGTGTTGTATGTGTGTTTGTTTAGTATTTGTGTCGAAAGATTGTTCTAATCTTTTGTGCTCTTTGTTATATCGTTGTCACCAGTAATGATGGTGAAACTTGTTATGCAGATACTCCGGTAAGTCTTAGATTACATGAAGTGCTTAACAGCATTGTAATTCTGTGTAGCACTAACTGATCCATGCTTCTAATTCACTTTGAACACTTTCTTTCCAGTGCGATGCAATGCTACCATTGGACACAACATCAAAAGAAATCACCGAAGAAACGGAGATGGCCCTAACAATTCGAGGAACATTACCCGGCATAACAACCATATGGTCTGATGGAAGTGTCACACTGCATGCAATCACTGCGGATGTAGTTGTGAATGATGCGCCAAAGCATGAACATCGCGGGAAGCGAGAACGACAAAAGAAGAAAAAGCCAGAACTTGAAATGAAACAAATGTGGAGGGCATATCCATTGGGTAAGGCTTTTGGCTCGGCGGCTATCGATTTTCAAGAATTGGGTTTGACTTTTGAGAGTGGTGTGATCTACGGTGCTTCCGAACACCAATCTGAGAAAGATGGAAATGGAGTAGAGCATAACCAGATTGGAGCGCATGGTGCCATCATTTTAGGAGGTCGATACACTTTACCCATTGTCAATACACCTAAAGTGTCATTTCATGCTCTCGATGCATTGACTGGGGTTTCTCTTTGGGAGTTAGATGGCAGTCGTGGCTCGAAGTCGATGCAGCAACGGAAATCTGACACTGAGCCAGTTATTCCTATTATCCACAAAACTTCTTCTGCCCGACGTCGTTCTCACCTGCCAGTCAAGGATACAATGGATGAGGAGCTTGACAATGAAAATTCTTTCGCTGAAGGAGATGAAGCAATGACTTCGGAAGAGTGCATGGCTCATTTTAGGCATTCTCTGTTTGATGAATCTAATGGAGCATTACCGCACGAGTTTTGGGATGGCGATCGAGGAGGTTTTAGTGTAGGTAGATTTGAACGGGTCAAGAAATCGCCGAGAAAGAGATCAATCAGTTTAAACAAGAAGAAGCAGTTGAATCAGAAGGATGCATTGGTTGGAAGAGGGCGCGATGGTCCTTCTTTACCTAAAAATGGTGGAATGGCTAGACCAGTTGGTGGCGCCGCACTGGGAATATCCCGAGAAGCTAGTAGCAGCTGGCAAACTGACTTTCTTCATCGCGCCATTCCTCAGAGACTGCTTAATCAACAAAAGCATAATGCTCATCATCCAAAAACAGGCAAGCCAAATGTTGTTATATTTCATGGTCGTGATGGTTTGGCTGTGCTTTCGCTGAAGAATGGAAGGCCAGTGTGTCACGTGAGCCTGGTTGACAATGCCTTGTACGCTGATATAGATAGAGATGGGATGGTGGATGTCATTCAAGTTGTAACACCTTCCGATGAATTTCATTCTCGCATTGACAATTTGATTCAGAGGATCAACAAGTCAGAAAATGAAGCAGGAGGTCAACTGGGCGCAAAGAATGATCCTGAATATTGTCATGCCTTGGTGACAAGTGGTCTACCTCCGAGGGAAGAGGTATTTACAGCCCCACTTTGCCTTGGTGGACCAAGCAAAATAAGGAATAAGCTTCATGCAGCTCCACCACTGCTCATTGAAGGATCACTAGGCTACGGCAATGATGTGGTCTTTGCCGTGAATAATGGCGTGGTTGTGAGATATGACTTCAACGGGCGAGAAGTGTGGAGAAAGAAATCAGCCAAGGATGGCACTCCTTCGTGGCATTCTGATTCGGTTTTGTTAGGGCGAGTGCAATTCGGTACCGTCAAATCTCATTCATCAGTATCTGCATCCTCCCATCGTAATCAACATAGACCAGGCTCTCCTGTGAGGCCAATTGTGTTATCTGGAGAGGACAAGGCTGCTATTTTATCACCTGCCAATGGAAAAGTTTTAGCTTCTGTAACTTTCCCCCAGTCTGCAGTTGGACAGCCCTTCCTTGGTGATCTGAATGGAGATGGCACGGATGATTTGTGCGTGGTGAGCAAGGATGCGGTATGGGGTTATCGAATCATTGTGGAAACAGGCCGGTCTGGTTTCTTTTCCATTGTAGTGACAACATTGGTGATCGGCGTAGCTTTATCTGCATTGATTCACAAAACTAACAGCCATACATCAAGGCGAAGCATGGATGCATAGAAAAAGTAATATGACTATGTTTCCAAAAACGAAATCGTTGGTCGTGAATGACTTCATTATTTGTTGTATTGTATTGCATTGCATTGTATTGTACATGAACATGTTTATTCTTGTTCAGCCCAAGAAAAGAAAAGAAAGTGGTCGACATAAGTATGCAGTACAGGCATGTCTGACCATGCTGGGCACTGTCTGACAGAACCTTTGTAGTAGTTTGTAGTTTGCAAGGTATGAAGTGCTTTCAGTGCACTGTTTGACAAATTCCTCTCTGGCCTCACCAATGATGCCCATTTCCTTGCGGAAAGGACCATAATTCTCCTCTTCCTCCTAGAAACTGCATACTTTGTTGGAACCAAACCCAAGGAAAGAAAACAAAGTGGTTGACATAAGTAAGCAGAGGATAAGACTCTCTCATAAGCGCCCCCCTCTCACTTCTCTTCGCGACAAACTTAGTAGATTTAGCACCACATCCTCTTCCGACCTGCTTTTGTTGAAGCCCGGGGGACTTTGGATATATGGGTGACAAAATTGAATTCATCATCCTGAAAAACAACCTTCAAGGCATCAGAGAACAATTCTGCACTCTCTACTTGGTTCCAAATGATGAATGCCAAGTAGCTTGTTTTGGCTTGTGTGCCATAAGCTGTCTCATCTGTGTCAAAATCAATGGTATATCTGCAGCACAGGTAAAAGTAAAGGAATTACGTGATGATACAATAAACATCACGTACCTCCATTTGCTTTCTTGGCGGCTAATCTCCTTCCCAAATAACCCTATCTATCCACCCATTCAATTCTGACACATGAAATAGTTCAGCAGCAACTGATAATCTTCCATGGCTGGAAATGCCATCAACTTTGGCTTGGATTTTGGGCAATCAGCCAAATGTTTCCCAACTGATGCTCTACAAAAACTGGCATGTGGTGACCCTGATGGACCATCAGGAGCTGATTGCACATCAAAACATCACTCATTGGATTTGTATGGATGACATGAAATGGTTAAGCAGCAACTGATGAGCTTTCATGGCTAGAAATGCCATCAACTTTGGCTTGGATTTTGGGCAATCAGCCAAACTTTTCCCAACACTGCTCTCCAAAAACTGGCATGTGGTGACCCTGATGGACCATTAGGAGCTGATTGCACATCAAAACATCACTCATTGGATTTGTATGGAGGACATGAAATGGTTAAGCAGCAACTGATGAGCTTTCATGGCTAGAAATGCCATCANGATGGGGAACTGTATAACAACAGTCAACACGCAATGGATGATGTGGACATGTTATACCGCGGAGGATGGAATTGATCCACTCTCTGATGGCCCAATACGACACGGAGTTACTTACTTATAGATAGCTCATAATAGTACGTAATGCCCCACACACTCCTCACTCCTCTTCATCGCACCTCCGTCGTCGTCCGCTCACCTCCATCAAGCCAGCGAGAACGCTTGCCCACATACCATATCAGGCCTACGCAGCACCAAGCCCAAGTTAACGCCAGGCTGATAAGACAAGGCTGATAAGACAAGGCTGAAAGGGGAAGACCAAGGGAGACCAGCAAGCAGCAAGTGAGACAAGAGATATTGAATTGGCGACACCAAAGATACAGCATCCAAACCACCCCGCAGCTTATACAGGAGAGGTTGATGAGAATCTTTGCCAAGATAACCCTCTCTAGAGGACAGAAGAAGCAAATGAAACGAGATGTCGTTCAATTTCTCGCCCAGAAGCATACCAAAAAGTAGTTCAGCAGAGTCTCCGCCAAACCGTCAAGAGTCTCACCGAATTTACTTGCAAATCTTTGCTCCTCACAGTGCCTCGCATTCCAACGCACCATCGAACTCCTCAACTAACCCTGTTGTGATCCATTCTCACGATAGTCACGAAGTACATCCTCCGACGTATCCCATAACAACACCAGGCGCACCCTACCAATTCCCAACATCTTCAGATTCCTCTGTATCAACATTTGCATCTTATACATTCTCTTCCATTTCTGCTACCCCTGCAAGCAGTATTGCTGACACATCTATACCCACTGCTGGTACTTGTGCACATGAGAATCGTGGAAGTGTAAGGCCCAAATCATCACAAGTCAAACCACGATATGTGGGGTATCCGTCCACTTCTACAACATCTGCAGCGGTTAGATTAACAGATAGGGCACGGTCAAAAGATGTCACTGCTTTACTTCGTGGTAAATTTGGTTTACCTCCAATCTCCATCCATGTAGGAAGTACTGACAGAAATATATCCAATATGCGGCAAGTTCTTCAGACACCTGCAAGATTATCCAATTCTATCATTGAAAATGATAACGAGCATGAAGTGGATGTACTTGTCTTAGTGGGTACGTTAGAAAAGCCACCGAAAGGATACATCCGGTTTGAACACGAGGAAATTTTGGAAGAGCAACATCGCTTGGAAAACTTTCGACACTTCAAATCTGCTCGTGCTGCTGTTTGCAAAAGGACAGGTGGCCAAGAGATGCCTGTGTCAGCATCAGCGGACACTATCCGAGCTTCAGGTGGCGAGAAGGGACAATTTGCTTCATCTGTCGAAAATTTCCCTAGTATACAAGAAATTGGCCACAGTTTTAGCAGTGCCGAAGATGTCACCAATATTACAAGTGGTGCCTCGTCTACTATCGGCTTAGATCTGAGTTCTTCACGAGGCGGCAATGCCCTACGGACTACCACTTGGGGATTTGTCGCTGGTGGAATCAATGAACCTATAAGAAACTCTGGCAACCAACATCCAGTAGTAGATATGCCAGTGCCAATAGAGATACCTGAAGAGTGTTCATCTGAGCAAGGAGTCAAGTCTTTGTCATTGCCTACAAACTACAACTTAAATGTTGCACATGATTACGAGTATGATTCAGAGCCAATTCATATAATTCGCACTATTCATCCAGAGGAACATCCGTTAAAGGTTCGTGATGAAATGATGATGACTCTCATGCAACTTAGACGAGAAGCAGAATGCGAAATGGGGCTTCGATTGCATTTGAATGATGAAAGTGGAGAAAAGAACGAGAGCTTGCTTGGACAGCAGCTGGCTAAACCTACATTTCGATGGTTCTTTCAGCCATGTAGTGCCCTTGGTGGAAGTTTAACTTCTAGCAACTCATCAAAGATCCAAAATATCCCTTCGTACATTGATTTGGAAGGGTATTGCACTGGTGATGAAGAAACTGACAGTTCAATGGGTGATGATGAAGAATGCAAAGCAGAAGAAACTTTCCCTGATGCCATGAAAACATTGGTTAAAGAGAGATGTCATATTGCAATGCTGAGAGACTTGTCAGATCCGTCTTTTGTTGTGTCTGGGTACTTATTAAAACAAAGCCATAAAGATCTAAACGTGTGGCGAAGAGTGTATTGTGTCTTGGGTGAAGACAGATTATGGACCATTCAAAGAATGAAGACTCTGACAAACGGCTCCGATGCGAGCATCACATTTTTGGGCAATGCTGATGTTCTGTGTTCTCTAAGGCTTGGGGAGCATTCCTACGTTAAGTTGCACCGTGCGCTTCTGTTAGAAAGTTGTGATGCTACCGATTCGCCTCTTGGACGGCGTCTTCCTAATGCCTTTCGAATAGTCCCTTTTCGTGGTCCTAGCCACACCTATAGAGCATTTACTGCATCCAGTTTCAAAGTGTGGACTTCAACTCTCGCTGAGAAGATAACTCTGAAGCACGGTGACGGGTTGTTGGACCTTGCAAATGTTATAGCAGAGGATGAAGCCGTTGCACGCAGTAAACGCCATGATGATATCGCTATTTCTCCTCTTTTGGATAAGATCCTAGTAGTTCATGGGCCACCTGATGTTCACCTGCCTCCTCTTTCTGCGGATGTCACAAGATTCGGGCTGTCGGTTGCAGAGTACAGAGAGCTGTGCCGGCATGTTTCACATGCTATGGCACCACATCGTAGTTATGCTTCACAAAAAGCAAGATACGATGAGTTTTTGTCCATGGTTTCATCCTGCTGGGAAGACGCACGGGTGGTTGCTTCGAAGTCTGCACAACTGCTTCATTCATTCGCAGCTCACCAGAACAACAGACCAGAGCAGGGTGACAAGAGCATATCCTTAGTAATGGATAGCTTACTGAAAGAACAGAAAGCATTGCAGTCTAGATTGGGGAAACGATGGGATGAAATTCGTACATCGCCACATCATGTGATTGACTCGGAAAGTTCAGAAGACAGTAATTTGGCCCTTCCTCCAATTGATTTGTTCGACTCTCTTCTGGATATGTTTCAATCGATCTGTGCTGATCATTTACCAAGTCAGATATCAACGTATTAGATAACTCTAGGTGTATAATTAATGTAGTGCACGAGTTGGCCAGAAATACTTTTACGTTAATATATTCATTATCAAACAGGTTGGATATAACCATGAGGGTATCGTAGGATAGCAAATTACGGGCAATATTTGCGTGCATCATGAATGAGTTGAAATCTTCGGATTCAGACATCCATGAAAACAATCTTCAACGGACTCGATGCGGTGCCATTTCCGAGCAGCCCGTCGTGCGAGGTACTCTTGAGGAATTCCAGAACAGGACCCAATGTCTTTTCTTGCTTGATGCTGACCGGACCTGTGCAATAGGCAGAGAGCAAAACACAGTCAGATAATTGAACCAGACAAATGCATACATCTGAATATTCATATACTTGCCTAGTTTTGGGACATAAAACTTCCACCTACACTTGTCTCCACTCTCATCAATTTCCCCCTCAGTAGACGGAAAACAATCATCATCCAAATCATTCTCAGCGGCCCTACGAATATCAGCAAACGTGGCTTTTTGACGAGACGGGAGGGTAACGAACCCAACATTTATGCTGAACTCCAAGCCTGCCGATCCCGGTGGATTGCTCGCCCCAGCGGGGAGTCTGCGTAAAATTTTACATAATAGAGGTCCATCTTCGGAAGACTCAATCAATGAGCCTTGTGCCACGTTGATGCTCTTCCTATTTACTGAAGTGGTATTGTCAGTTCCGGTCACTGACGACGTAGTCATAGTAGTAGAAGTACCATCAGCGGCATGAATCTTCTGCTTCTTCTTTGGATGATTTTCCGCACTCTGTTGCGATGTAGGAGAGCTCGTTGGAGCCTTTGACTTTGGTATCTTCAACTGAGGTTCCGTCTGATGATTCCAATCCATCCTCAGTTCAATAGGTCTCTCATTCTCCATTTGAGCCAAACTCAATGCCTTCTCGAAGAGAACTGCCTTGTTTTTATTTCCAGACTTGGCAGTTTTGCCCAAATCGTATTCTTCTATGAACCCAGCCTCCCATTTGGTCAGACGCGAGTCACCCAGGCATGTGAAGGGGGCGTCATTGCATTCAAAGAAGTAGATGAGATGGCGTTTGCCCAGATTTTTTCGGGCCAGTTGACGAGCCCCCCCCACTGTTAGCCGAGGACTGGAATTAAGATGCATGGCAGAGGATCACGAAAGTTAAATGTATGTTTCTCGAAGCGCACGTGTAGATAGTCAATTGCCGACAAACTTACTCATAAATACAGGCAGGCCACCATCCAAATCCATTGCCCCCAGCAGCCCAAACGATTTCCCCAAAGCGAGAAGTGTATTCGGGAGGTAAGGCAGATACAAGGCTGTCCAAGCCATCATCATCTTTGACTGAATGTAGCTGTTTACAGTTGTCTAAATAGCAGTATCCAACAATAAATATTTATGAAGATATCATATGAGGTACATGCATGTCAAGATTTAAGTCACAAGTCCTCAACGCAACAACCCTTACCACAAAACCAATCATCCTCAGGAACATTCTTCAGAGGAGGCTGCAAGCAATACGTATGATATTCATCGTTGCACGCCTCACAGAGGAGCAAGTTGGCATGATCTTCGTCGCGGCAGCAGATGCGACATCCTTCGTCAGAATTAGGTGCGACTGCTGCAGAGGATGCTTCTGGCTTTTGGGTGGCTGCTCTTCCTCCTTCGATGAGCTGCTTGAGCTCGGGTGAGATGTTTCCTTGACGGCCGGAGCGGGATGCCATGATATTTCACGGTGTCAGTAATCAGTAAGAGTGAAGTCGATAGCAAGTACCAAAGACTTCTCTCCTCTGAATGCTGAACGGTAAATTCGTTGATAAATAAATGTAAATACCTTTCGTTTTTGTTGTTGAGCACCTCAGGGAATCTTCTTTCTGCTTCAGAATGGCCAGCGGATCGTCGCATCAATGGGATCCGCCTCCTCCACCAACCGACACCAAGCCACCCACCACGGTGGGAGCAGCATCAACTCTTATCCAGCCACGCGAAATCGTCGCTCCTCCACGGGACAAAGACGAACCGCAACTCCGGGCGTGGCATTCTCACCGCTCCATCAGGTGGCTGGCTCCATTTCTTCGGCTGGTTCGGGTGGCAGCAATGTACCGCATGGGAGGATTGTGTCGAGTGGTTCAACTGCTGCTGCTGCTGCCACTATTTCTAGACCTGGTGCTTATAGTATATCAAGGTTAGTGTGCATCTTTTTAGAGTTGTCATCTCTTGGTCTTACTGTTAGAATTCTTTTACCTCAGCTTCTATTGACATGTACTTAATTTCTATGTCTACAACAGAGATGGTGCGGGCCCAACACAGGTTTTTAGAGTGCAGATTCCTCATGAGGTGAGACCTGGGCAGGAGTTTCAAGTGATTGCTGGAACAAGAACTGTTCGAGTAAGATGTCCACCAGAATCTCGAGGAGGTCAATACCTGCAAATATCAGTTCCACCAGATCCAATTGCCAGACCAAACACACAGGGAATGGCAGTACTAACTAGTGTCACGGGTCAAGAAGGAGGTGGTGCAGTTCCAATGACTGCGGAGGTTATGGCAGCAAATGAGCAACAGCAAAGGCAGCAAAATGAATCGTCGACGCATCAATCGACACCATCGGCGCCTCCAACAACATACATGGTAACAGTTCCTGCAGGAATAAGTCCTGGGATGCAATTCGCAGTAGAGATAGAAGGACAGCGAATGATGGTCACATGTCCGCAAAATGTACAGGCTGGCATGAATCTACGTATTCTTCCACCATCATCACAACCAGGGCAACAAAACAATGGAGCAAATGGGGTGTCTTTGGATCGTCCACCAGAACAGCAGCAGCGATCAACATTTACACCACCAAGCCCACCATTGATGCAAATGTTTGAAGTTGTTGTGCCTCCAGGGGTGAGACCAAACCAGCCATTTTCTCTCCTAGCCGGCGGACAAAGAGTTCTGGTAACATGTCCCCCGAATGTAAGACCAGGGCAAAAGATTCGGTTCCAACTCCCAATTAGCAACCCCGAAACAAACGATAATCCCCCATCCGTCCAATTGAGCTACGACTCCATAAAAGATGGTTGGGCACGAACAATCCGCGTCACTGATATGAAATTCCAATGGGTTCGAATGGACGAAAACGGAGAGATTGATCTATCCACCGCCACTCGATTTGATGTCAAGCATTCTGCATACACGCGACGCCTTACCTTTTTAGAGGGGAATGATCCACGAATGCGCACCGGTAAATTAGAGTTGGTTAGTGCCAATGAATCATCTGTGGATTCTTGTGTGAAGCGAGCAGGGAAAGAGGTTGTTGGTTACTCGGAGATTTCGGATGCTCATCAACGGAGTTATGAGGAAAAAGCTGTTTGGTTTCAGAACATTTGCAAGGATAGATTACGAGTTGATTGGAATATGGGTCATATACGTATCAATATAAGGCGTGAGCACTTGTTACATGATTCTATTGAGGCAGTTATGAGTTTAGGCCGCGATGATTTGAGAAAGATTTGGCGCTTTGAGTTCTTAGGTGAAGTAGGAATCGATGCAGGCGGGCTTGCGAGAGAGTTTTATGAGCTAGTTACCTCCCAGATCTTTGATGCAGATACTGGTTTGTGGCTCTCAAATTCTACGAATCAGATGGCGATGAGAATCAATCCTGCTTCGGAGATATCTTGTCCAGAAGATCATTTGATATATTTTCGATTCCTTGGGCGTATCATGGGTAAGGCTCTTTTCGATGGGCAATTGGTGAAAGGGCACATGGTTAGACATTTGTACAAACACATTTTAGGCTGGCCTATCACATTTGAAGACTTGGAACTTGCGGATGAAAGTTATTATAACTCAATGAAAAGCTTGCTTCAAGTTGAAAATGCAGAAGATATGTGTCTTGACTTTACTTTTACAGAAGATGCAATGGGCATGAACAAGGTCGTTGACTTGATTGATGACGGAGCAAATGTCAGTGTAACGAACGACAACCTCCCGGAGTTCTTGGAAGCAAACTTAAAGTATCATATGATGGAACGAGTCAAACCCCAAATGACAGAGCTGCTGCTGGGTTTCTTTGATGTCATTCCTGAGCCACTTCTAACAATTTTTGACTTCCAAGAGCTAGAATTGCTCATGTGTGGGCTGCCGACAATAAACATCGACGACTGGATGAAGCACACCAACTATCAAGGATACTTTGAACAAGAAGGAGAGAAATCTAAAACAGTTGTCTGGTTTTGGCAGATCGTTCGGGATGAGCTAGATCAGGAGACACGTGCCCGTTTGTTACAATTCGCCACGGGTACTAGTGGAGTGCCATCAAGAGGTTTTTCAGTTCTGCAGTCAAACGACGGTAATATACGCCAATTCTGTATAAATGGTGTGACAAAGGAATATTCACTCTATCCCAGGTCACAGTGAGTAAACAGAGTTCTTTCCTGCGCATCATATATAGATGAGCAATATCACACTCACATATTACTATTCGCCACCATTTGCAGTACATGTTTCAACCGAATAGATTTGCCAGTCTATGACTCTAAAGATGAGCTACGTGAAAAACTGAAGATTGCCATAGCAACATCAGCTACCGTATTCGATATAGAATGATGTACATGTGTTTTGATAGAATATTACATGTCTCTTAACAAATAATTGTACTTGTCTATTTACTTTCACTTGTACTTGTCTATTTTCCCCATTACCACAACTATGTAATACATAATGATCAATTGCTCGATTCAACTAATCGATTTGTATCCACTGTTGGAAGAGCTGCCATTGAGAAGTGAGATTCCCACCATCAGATCCTTCTTTGACTGAGAACGCCTGTGGATCAAAGCTGTTGCTCCGAGCGCAACGAGAAACGGAACAGTAGTCAGCCACATGTTATTGTGAACAACTCTACCTGTTCTGGCATCCACCATTGTTGAGTATGATGGCATTTTGTTGTCAGAAAACAAACGCACATCACAACATGACATGAGTTCTGTCTCAACGTCATTGCATTGACTGGGAAGATAATCTGCATCTCCGAGCTTAGAGCTGTTAGATTTGAAGTTGGACATCTGGTGTAGCTGATGCTTGAAATTCTCGAAATCTTTTGTAGGAGTGAGCGTCTTTTTTCCATCCCATGGCCCGCCACTAAACATGTTGAAATCTTTCGGGCCGTCATAAGTGTAAGCGATGAAACCCGACCATGAATCAGCCATGTCATCTAACACTATTGGAATCTGAGCCCAATCCCTTGAGGTGAATCATTGCAGAAAATACAATATCTCAGACTGAGCATTGAAATGACAATCAATGATCTAAAAGACTAACCTTGTACCCTCTTTGGTCTTTCTCTCCAAATCATCCTTGTCGAATTGAGAATGCGGGCATCCCATCTCGCTAAAGATGATAGGAATGGAACTATTACGCAATGCTTCCCATAGAGAGTAATACGATCCAGGTGTTCCGTCGGGATTGAGAAAGAAATCTTGCGTAGAGCTGCACCAACTTTCAATGTTGACTCCATAGATATCAATAGGGCTCTGTCCGAACTTGTTATCTGAGAACGAATCAAATTCTTCTGATGAAGATGAGTCCTCTCCGGTCACGTCAACTACAGCCACTCTCTTTCCTTCTTCAGCACACGACAGATAATCGACAGTCAATCTCATCACTTCATCCTTGTCGACAGTTGCTCCACCAATAATCGCTGAATCTTGCGCAGCATAGATCAATGGAAGGGTACGTTCAGCTACGCCCTCATCAACCATTGTATCCATGAATACCTTGAGATCACGTGCATATGCTCTAATACAAGGTGCCGCCAACCAAGCCTTCTCATCATTCATTACCTCATTGCCCACCATACCAGCCAGTACATTAGGATGATGCAAATACTCTCGAACAGCACGTGCGCCATACACAAATAACTTGCGTTTGTAGCATGACGGTGCCGCTAACTTTCGATCAAGAACACCGGGCCCCTCTGCCGCTGTAAGAGGCACGATCACATACACTCCAAGCTCAGCAGCTCCATGAAAGAACTCGGAATAGTTGACGGAAGGGTGCAATCTGTACAATCGTACAGTATTGAACTCCAATCCAAGGCTACGAAGTTGATGTAGAATTGCAAGCCAGGCCTTCGCATCGTATCCGTAGTTCTGCTGGGCCCCCATGTTTTCAGGGGGCGTTGGAAAGGCGATCCCTTTTACAATGAAGGGCGTTCCATCGGATTTGTAGAGATGCTTGCCTTCGACATGGATTGCGTCGGTAGCACGAATTGGTTTGAAGGATGCCATGGCAGGATGTGTGAAATGATGTTGTGATATCGTTTATCGCTTGCTCTATCTAGAGTGGTGAACACAGCATGGTCAGTGGTGTTCCGATGCATTTGCACAGAGATCGTTTTGCATCTCCGAATCTATCGTATCATGGTCGCCCTTCTTGCTTGCCCCTCTATCTTCCCGCTCCCCGCTCTCGGCCATTCGCGCCAGTTTTTCGAGACGGAGTGGATCGGAGCGAGCAAACTCTCAATATCACGACAACCTGCCTCAATCTCCCCGAATCTCGCTCGTGTTTATGGTTCTGCAGTCTCAAGGTCTCGTTGAAGGGGTTCAACTCGGTGGAAGCAGTAGCAGCAGGGTAGAGT
>JALLPI010000646.1:0-21163 GCA_036939935.1 Cyclotella atomus | reverse complement strand
ATAAACAGGGGTAGTATTGATGGGGGACAATTGGACACGGGACACAAAAGGGGACAATTTTAGAATATTCCCTTGCAGTTTGTAGATATCTAGGGCAATGAGAGAGCAAATAGCAGACTCTCTTTCCATACACCAATCCCAGGTGCGGATCGGAGCCTCAGTCTAAACCAACGTGGGTGCAACTCCCTTTTTAACTTCCCTTATTTCTCATTCACACGTGTTTTTGCCACAGTGAATAGGGTTTGGTGACAGAGAAACCTCAGCTGGCCTCCTATTACACTTCTTGTGAAAGGTGCTGGTCTTAGTCTCCTTGGCGCCATTGCACGCAATCTTTTGTGGCACACTGTCACGCTTGAAGGCTAAACTTAATGCCTCGTGGGCATCACTCTTTTGAGCAAGAGGAAATGCTCCGCTCCAGCCAAAGTCAGTAGCAAACAGCTGGCACCCAATGCTGCATGATGCTGCTGCTGCTCAGAGAGAAGAGGATGAGTCTGATGAGGATGCTATGTTGGGGGCATCCACTCCTGTTCAAGAGAATGAGTTGTACTCCTTGGGAGTAGGCTTGGAATATTCAAAATAGCTTACGATGCCCTCCAGTCGTAGCGGAATTGTAAGTGGGTGGGCAAGGTCATCAGTGTTGCCTTGAATAGTAATAGAGTGGGAGGAGTCAGTGGGGTTGGATGCCATAAATTTTGGGCATTCATCAATCACCACACCATTCACTCGGCCTTGCATAGGACAGAGTAGGACATACTCCAACTCAGGAATGTGAAGAGCCTGGTTGATAGTGAGCAACATAATCTCCCCAGTTCCTGGGCAGATGTATTTGATTGCACAGTCCACAATCTTGGCGGATCTGGCAGGTTGTGATGGGTCAAAACCAGACACATTCACAACATGGGTATGCTCATTCACAATAAGAACATTACAGCCTACTACACAAGTGTCAGCGTGGGAGTCAAGCTCAACCCTTAAAATATCATTACGGCTACGTGCAGAGCCAACATTACGAGGGGCTCGAAAAGTAGTAACCGGCATCACCTCCCTCAAACCCAGGGGTATGCACTCTGACACATCAAATTTCCAGTCCCCTGAAACTGATTCCACAGTTTCCTCAACACTGGACCACCCAGACCGTCAGGGGTGACGGTCTGCATGAGAAGAACGGTCATGACGCTCATAGGAACCAGAGCGTGGCTGCGGTTACATCTCCCAGAATGAGAGTTGGAAGAACTGTCTTTCACGGAAGCGAGAAGACTCACGGGTGCTGCTTAACTGAGCAACCTGACGCTTCAAATCAGCAATCATCTGATTGGCAGAAGAGGGTGAGGGTGCCTTTCGGGCTTGTTTCTGCTGGTGAAGCTTGATGCACTCCGACTGCTGCTGCTTCGTCATGAGGGTCCAACAATAAGGGCTGTAGTGGATGCCCTCAACCGTACTACCCTTCACCCTGTCATCATCCTTGACCAACAGACCCCAAACTTTCTTGCGAGAGGAAGAGCCACTGCCCCTGCCCCCTGAACCTCATCCACCACTGCCACCGCGGCGCTTCTTGAAGTCACAGTATTGTGTGCTAGCCACAGCTACCTTGCGTTTTATGCCAGGGCGATATGTGCTGTTGTTGGGGATGGCCATGGTGATTTGAGGCAGTACGTGGCCAGAGAGGGTAGGATATTTGTCCCTGTCACCACAAATGACAGCAATGTATTGCAGCAGGACGGAATTGTCACAATCCTCTTTGATGGAGTCCAAGAAATGGCCAATGAAATCAAACTCGGTCATGGATTAAATGCCAGCTTTCTTGGCATAGAGATCGTACATTGAGCGCAACTCCATTGCCTTATTACTGTGATGGTCTTCGGACTTGGTGCTCTGGTTATCACTTGGTGGGACTATGAAGGACATGTGCACACCAATTTCATATACGTTGGCCCAGTCAAAGAAATCGGGCTTCTGATTAGTCGACAGAGCCCAAATGCAGTGGTCGATTTGGCCCAATCAGGAGCATACAGGCAGTTTCTGACCACCCAACTCAGGAGAAATCCAGTATCCACTGAGTAGTGGTTGTCCAGGAACCCTTTGGCCTGATTGAAGAACCAACCGAAATCCTTTCAGATGTCCTTCTTTGCTTCGTTCCACACAGGGAGGTTGTGCCAATCATCAATGTTGGCAAGGGAGACAGCAAGGTCCCTCTCCCTATTCATCTGTCGTCTTGCAGCCTTGAAGTGACGTGCTTGGAGCATGGCAGGGTGGAAATATTCATCAGGCCACTTGAGCCTAACAAAATGGAAACACACCCAACTTGCAACCTTGATCCTCTCATTCATGAGAGGGTTGAGATGGATCCGGAACTTGTTACCCCTCCTGTCACGGTGCTCGCTTGTCCAATCATGAAAGGTATCGTCCCAATTGCAGATCCCCGTAGCTGGCCAAAGCTTCGATGGAGTTGACCCAAAGGCACTTGACAATGGCCATGGTATGCTCAGCAACAACTAAGCAAAATTGTCTGAACAGCTGTTCCATAGCGTTTTTCATGTTGCGCTTTATCGTGTAACCCCGATGTGTATAGACCTTGGCGGTAGGCTTCTCGGGTTCAGAGTCTTTTCACTAATCGTCCATATGGCCCCAGCTATCTTTGGAAGACATGTCGTCATCACTGGCCTTGGTGCAGGATGAGTCGGAGCTGGAGGGTGAATCACCACCATCCCCCCTCCTCCAGAGCTGGCAGCAGCCTGCTCATCTTGATTCTCATCCTGATTCTCATCTTGATTCTCATCTTGATTCTCATCTTGATTCTCATCTTGATTCTAATCTTGATTCTAATCTTGATTCTCATCTTGATTCTCATCTTGATTCTCACCAGCCTCCTAAGCCTTTCTGGACTTCTTCTTGGTGGGGCCGGATTTGTGCTCACCCTCAGGTGGGTCATCAGAGGATATGGCAGCACCCCACTGTTTATTGGCATCCTGTCCCGCAGTAACCACTGCATCAAGGCAAAACAGGAGGCCCAACATGGCAACGGGTAACCATAGGGTCAGTTCAAACATCAGGAGGACAATCAGGGACACGCTGGGTGATGGCACCTTGAGGATCTTGAGGATCAGAGACTGCGAGACCAGAAAATGCGGGGGAGGAACAGCCACATCCGGGAGAGCTGAGTCATGTGACAGAGAACAAGGTAGGGCCACAGGCGCGGGCTCATCTACTATGCAGTCATCCATCAAGGCTCCACCGACCACAGAGAGTATGGGTGGGTCTGTGATGTGACTTTCCATTGATGCTGAAAGCATCCCATCCCTTCTCGGCAGAGAGTTGGCAGCATAGACCGCTGCACCACCGGCAGCATCGGCCGCCTAAGCCTCATGGCCATAGGTGCAATACTCCAAAACAAGTAGGAGATCATCAATGGAGGGGTCTGGGATTCCATCGAGGTGAGACATCAGGGCTTTGGCCACTTCGAACGTTCACCCCTCCCCAACCATTGCTTCAATCGTGGAAGGATTGGTCTGCAGGTCTCAGCCTGCGACTCGAAAGAGCTGTTTCAAGTTGGCTGTCTGATAAACTGATAAAGGATGGCTTTTCAGCCTTCCTGTGCATAGCTCAGCGGAACTCATTTTACAATAGTAGATGTTGATGGTGTCGGCCAAGGGCATATAACACTGTTGCCCAGTGCTTAGAATAAATTATGGCAGTTGGAGAATATAATTCTCTCATGTACTACATTGTGTAACGTCAGTCCTAACATATGAATACATATTGCAAAGATTCAGGTGTCAGTGACACGACTTGAACTTTGGGTATCGTCCTTAGGATACCTCCAGATCCAAATTTTGGCTAAGCACTACTGCTACGTAAGGTATTTTTATGGCACGCCCACTTCTCCTCTTTCTCTTCTCTCCCAACGCGACATACAATAACCAACTCGAACTTGGCGGCCACAATCGTCTATTTCATTCAAGATGGCAGATAGAGATCCAAACACATGCGCAAGGGATGGCTGTGAAGTAGAAGGAGTGAAATAATGTGGTGGCTGCAAGAGCACTAACTACTGCTCAAAATATTGTCGAACAGCGGATTGGAAAGTAGGTCATAAGCATGTCTGCAAAAAGAAGAATTCATCAGTCCCTGATTTTGATAATTTATCCTTCTACGGAAAGATCCTGCCCAAAGATTGCATTGCTGCTTTTTGGAAGTGACGCGCAAAAGCACAGATACTCTTGCAGCCGGCATGTTGATCCATGAGAGAATGCAGCTGGTCAAATTAGGGTTGATGTTGGAGATGGATCTCCCTTCTGTATCGAAGGATAAAAGAGAGTTGATAATTTCTGTAAATGGCATACCTGATAAACGCAATGCAGTGATTGCTCTAATTAGGGCTGCACCCAAACACCTGGAAGAACACTGGAACTTTTTTGCAATCTGTGGGAGGGAGCCTCTATGCAATGTGGTATCTAACTGGGCTGATGGGGTTGTATATCCATATGAAAATATCAAGTTTGCGTTTGGACGGGACAATGAGAAGAAGATTGCCATTATGTTATTTTTTGAGGGATACGATGAGAAGAATGATCACTTCTTCATGGACTTTGCCTTTAAATACCTTGATTTGGCTCTCGGGGAGTACGCTGTTTTGCATCATGTCCGTAAAATCAACTGTATCCCTGAAAAAGGATGGGCTGCACTTGCTGGCTTGGGTGACTTACCTATTCGAAGCTGAGCTCTCCATTTGTTTGGGCATGATAGATTTGGCTCTCGGGGAGTACGCTGTTTTGCATCATGTCCGTAAAATCAACTGTACCGGGATGAAAGATGACGAGGCAAAAATCCGTTTGTTTCGGTCCTTTCATTAGAAGGACTTATCCAGGCAGTGCACCCTCAAAAATTAGAGCACATCAAGGACAACTTTGATGCTTTGCTCTCGCAAAAAAATGGTCCTTGCCCTGAAAAAGGATGGGCTGCACTTGCTGGCTTGGGTGACTTACCTATTCGAAGCCGAGCTCTCCATTTGTTTGGGCATGATAAGTACCGGGTTAACATAGGGTACAATCCGAACCAAGGCTTGAACTTTTATGCATATATCAATATTGTTTTACAAGCGTACTTGCGAAGACTTTGATAGTTCCGCATGTTCAATCCAAACGATAGTATGCACTTCAGCAGCAAAGGTTACATTCATTTTACATTGCACATGATAAATTTAGTCAGAGTATTGTAACTCAGTCTACAAACTATCCAGAGTAATGATCATTTTCCTCCAGGTTAACTCGATAATAGGTATTCATTGCATGCAACTCAACACAGGAAAATACTTAACCCCTAAAAGGAGGGCTGCACTTGGCTTGGGGACGTACCTATCGAAGATGAGCTCTCCTTTCGACATGTTCAATATTGGCTTCTTCTCCATCCACCCTCTCTATGAGTCGATTTGACACAACTTTGAATCCGCATTCTTTAACTTTTACGGAAGATGAGTTGAGAGTTGACCAATGATAAGTAACCAAGAGGGAAGTGGTAAGCGGATGTGCGGAGTACTTATGCAGTGAAAAAACGGTTACGTAGATAGCTCTAATGGTACGTAATACCACCACCACCACATCGCTCCCACCGCAATCGCCATCCCCAGAATCGCTAATCCCAGACCCTTAAATTCAATCTCCACAATCCATCAACCACCAACACAACAACAATGTTGTCATCCAACTACGCTTTCATTAATTGAATCGACAAACTTCGAATCCGTATCCTTTATTTCCAAAATTAGCACTCTAATACCGCGTATCATCGCGTTATTTATAATAATAATGATACATCGGCGATGCCAACGGCGTCATAGGTTTCCGTATTCAAATGATCGAACCCAACCGATACACTGGATTCACTTCCCAACTCTACTTCTGTTCAAACTCCAATGTGCTCATCCACGCGAAAAGTTAGTAACGAGACGACGTATCAACCATGAGCAACTCAGTCTCATCCCGATCACTAATGAGCATGACCGACTTCACCATCAACTCCCTCCGTCAAAATGCCCACGATGTAGTCTCTCAAGCACGAACGGCGTACATTTCTCCCTACGAAGAATGGACCTCGGACGAACTACGCGACCTTCTAGTCATGTACAAAATACCCATTCGGGATTCTGCCAATGCAACACATGAAATGCTGGTACGGATCTGCGATGAAGTGTTCGGCGCGGAGATTGCAGAGAGCGAACGTGATGAGATTGAGAGTAGACGATTGAGTCTTGAGGACGTGGTTGTTATGGAGAGGGCGGCGAGGTCGATTCAGAAGGCTTACTTTAGAAGAAAGTCTTCGTTTCGGTCAAATAACACTGATTTCGATTATCACGAGGAATATTTGGACTATGACTTGGAAGATATCGAGTTGGGAGATGAGACAGATTCCGACTTTAGTAGTACGGGCCAGGTACATGTGTGTTCAAGTTCTCATATGAATCAGGCGCATTCATCGACTAGGCATAGAGCCTCGGGGTATCCTGCAAAATATAGGCATTTTTCTGTACTACGCAGAATAAAGGAACAGGGAGGTGACTACGATGAGGAAATCGAGGTTGAATGGAGAAAGCCCAGTTGGAAGTTTGCTAAGCGCCATGAGAGGATGGTTCGACCGCATCGATCAGGAAAACGAATGGCTCCTTATGATTGGAAGAAAGTCACATTAGGGAGGCACTGCTTTGCAGGCGGTTGTGGAGAGCAATTGGATCTTTGGAACGAGGGACGGACCAGTGAATTTTCTCAATTTGGCAGTGGCATTACCAACTACTTCAAGGTAAGAGTTGCCTCTCTTTCTTTTGTATGTAATGTACCGATTGGCTCTTACACTCGTCCATCAAACGCTTTACTAAGTTCTTGAAATGGTGCACTTGGGTCATGGCAATTCTTGCACTCATTCATAGCCCAATATTGGTTATGAATGCATACGGGACAAGTAATGCCGTGGATAAGTCTCTTTCTGCCACAATGACAACATTTGGTAGTCTTGGGAGTGCAAGTCTAGTCGATTCTGTCAAGATTCCTGGATGCGATGAGAACGAATTCCAGTTTGCACATTGCGAAATAGGTTAGTTTCACAGAACTCTTCATATCAGATGCATATTTCGTGTCCTTACATGTCATTCGTTCAACCTGTAGACAAGAACGAGCTTGCCTACGCCTACGCTTGGATTGATGTCATTGGGACCATATTCTTTGTCAGTGCATGGCTGTGGCTGCGGAGATTTGAATCTGAAGAAGAGCGAGTACTGAATAGAAATACAGTGACTGCATCAGACTACACTATCAGATTAAAATCGATTCCCTCAGACACAACTGAGAAAGAGCTCGCAGTTCATTTTGCTGAAGTAACGGGTCAAGCGGTGGCGGCAGTCCATCTTGCATTCAACAACTCGAAAGAAATCCAGATGTACATTAATCGAGGTCAAGTCATGCGACAACGTTACAAATGCGTGCAAAAGATACGATACGAAAAGACAGTCAACGATGGTCAGTATGGGCAGAAGAAACGACTGAGAAAGCTGATGCGAGAGCGAGAGGATCTCACAGCGTCAGTGCGTGCCAAGGACAAACAGCGGATGAAGGTCATTTGTCGCAATCAAAAAGCAATCGAGGCTTATGTGACTTTTGAGTCGGAATCCGGATTTATTCAAGCAATGATGAAGTATCATTTGAACTGGTTTCGAACGTATTGCTTTTGTTACCCGGAGAGACTGAAGTTCAAAGGCATGAGGTTGTCAGTGGAGAAAGCTCCAGATCCTTCAACAATCATCTGGGAAAATCTCGAGTATTCTCATGGCAGTCGAACTTTCAGGAAGGGTCTGACAACAATCGTGGCCTTGATGGCGATCCTATTCTCGGTCGCTTTGACATTTCTTGCAAGAGACTACAAGGGCAAAGTGTTGGTCAACGGCAGTAAACCCTGTCCTGATGGTTTCTTTAGCGAGACTCCAGAGGATCAGCTTGACTTGATCAACAATGACATCGATTTGGCGCATTGCTATTGCTCAACATTGACTGTGCTGGATCAATGGAACTTCTATCAATGCCATGATAATATCAAGATCAAAGCCAAGGCGACAGCAATGGGTTACGGTGCTGGATTCATTGTTGTTTTCATGAACGCATTTTTCACTTGGTTGATGGACAGAGCTGGCGAGTTCGAAAAACACCAAAGCCTAGACAGAATGGAGACGAGTAACATGGTTCGAGTATTCTTGCTCAAGTTTGTCAATACGGGGTGTCTCGTTCTGCTGTACGGTCAGAAATGGCTCCAAAGGCTCGTTCGAATCAAGTTTGAGGATGCTTCAGAGTTCAATGTCGATTGGTATGCTACTGGTGGAACGAGTTTGATGATAGTCATGTTCATGAACATTATATCACCCCACGTTGGAGCCTTTGTCGGGTATTTCAGGCACAAAGCTAAGCTCCGTCGGCTAGAGAAAAGTTTGACCGCCGATAAGGAGACAGACGACAAGCATGACATCTGGTACACTCAGGAAGATCTCAATGACTTTTACAGAGGTCCACCATTCAAGATCCATTACAGGTATTCTCAAGTGCTGGTTACAATCTACATCTGCTGGATGTATGCTGTTTCAATGCCAATTATGCCATTGTTTGGTGCCGTATCGTGCTACATTTCATACTGGGTGGATAAGTACTTGTTCTGCAACTTCTACAGAACTCCTCCAATGTATTCCGATGATATGGGCAAAACGAGCACAAAATTGTTGGGTTATCTGGTCGTTGTGCACTTAGTAATGAGCATGTGGATGATGGGCTGCGAAGAAATCTTCATTGGAGAGTCAATATCAGAGGATGCTCCTTTCTCAACTACTTTGAATGACGTCGGAAACACCACCTCATCGGTGCTAGACAAGCTGCGGAAGAAGCATTTGGTCCCACTTCTGGCTACTTTGCTAGCATTCTTGGCAGGACAACTGCTCTCAAATGTTTCATCTGCTTTCTTGAGGAGAGTTTGCGGATGCTTGCGATGTCTGACATGTACCAAGAGCAGCAAGGTCAAACATCTTACCTCGAGCATGAATACGGTGCAAGTAGACTACTCTAGTGCTCGAGACAGAGAAATCATTAAGGGGTTGGCAACTTACAACATTCTTCAGAATCCAAAGTGAGTGCATCCTGCACATCTTGTTTTCATTTTCATTTGCCTTCACCTGACACCACGTCTCAAACCGCTCACTCCTTTCCTCCAGATACCAAGAGGCATTTGCCATCACTCCAGAATTTGCTGCTTCTCATAATAAAGTCAGTTCAATAAGAGGATACAATACAAAAGAAGGAGACTTAAATACCTAAAGTGGTTATTGATTCATCAACACATCGAATTGTACTTAACACATCACCACAAGTAGTTTATCTTAATTTTTCTATGACTTCAACTGTATATGGCTCCCAACCAAATTGAAACAAAATCTGGATTGACACTCATACAATAGGCGCATCGTGCTTTCTCTCTGTCGTAGCTTTACTCTTTTGTTTCGGCTGCGGAGTCAACCTCGTATCAACATCCAGCCTCTGACTATCTCGACGAGCTCTAATCTTAAAGCTCCTCGGTTTCCTTGCACGTATCTTTTCTGTCTCCTTACCCTGCACATTATCATCAACAATGAATGAATCTCCCTCGGCTGTTAACTCATCCAGTTCTTCCGTCACTGCTTTCAAAATTATTTCGAAGGAAGGCCGACTGTGAGCATCTGCCGACCAACATTCTCTCATTAAGGAACTCCAAGTTTCTGGCCAGGAATCATCGGGGTTGGGTCTGTATCCTCTTCCAACTACCAAGTCTGCATGCATTTTGCAACTGTAGCCAGCATAGGGGGTTGTTAATGCACATAGTTGCCAGAATAGGATGCCAAAGGAATAAGCGTCAACTGACAAGGAGTATGGCCTGTTTAGTGCCTGTGTGTGTGTAAAAAATGTTTGAGATTCGACGTCAGTTTGAATACAACGCAAGATAAAGAGGGTATCTCACCACTTCTGGGGCCTGTGGTAGAAGGAACATAACAAAAAAATGTTATCTCTAGTCAACAAACAACTCGCACAAAAAGATCCAGTCTTACCATATATCTAAGCGAACCCGTATTCCCAGTCAAATTATAAAGATCATCCTCAGCCCTATCCGCATTCGTAATACGCTTAGCCAACCCAAAATCAAACATTTTCAAGACCCCCTCCGAATTAAACCCAATATTATCCGGCTTCAAATCCCTATAAACAATATTCTGACCGTGTAAATACTCCAAAGCACTGGCTACATCCTTGGCTACCTTAAATCGTTCCATCCATATCCGATGCAGGACGTGCACCCGTGCACAACAGTAGCCTAAACAGCTTCCGAGCCAATATCCCATGTTGATCCCCACGTCTCGACGCCATATCTTTAATTTGTGATCTAGAGTCGAGACTAGTCGGTCTAGGATGACAAAGTATCGTGCTTCGAGGGGATCGGAGTTAGAAGAGGCACGGAGGGAAAGGATGTGAGGATGAGAGAGGGAGGATAGGAATTGTGCCTCCACGGCCAAGTCGATAATGCCCTTGTTATGTTCATCTTCGGGGAGATCCGGTCGGAGCGTTTTCAGGACATATGGGGACGGTGGTACCGTCTTGTTGGTGGCGGCAGCAGCAATTTCTAATGAGTTGACACTCTTACTATTTTTGAATGAGGCAGCAAATTCGGCTCGGGATGCAGCCTCTTCATTTCCCGTATCGTAAATTTCTTGCAGTCTCACATCTTTGATTTCGTGGACGAAGCTAAATCCGCCCCGGCCGATAATTTCTCCGAGGACAATCTCCTGGAATGCCAACTGAGGCAGGGGGAGGTTGTTGCTTTCAGAGACGGACTTTAGGGATGCATCCGCCTTTTTTACCATGGTGGATAAATCGTAGTAATGTTGTAATAATGTAGGATGAAAGGTTTGGCAATATTCTCGCGTGGACAAAGTGCTGCCAATCGAGCAAGAGGACGCAGTGCTGCACGTTCCCGGGGAACGTTTGTCGAATGCCAATGATGTGGGGATAATGGGCTCTTGTTCGTCGCAGAGGAGTCGGTCGGAGGGCGGTGTGGAGGGGGGTAGGCAGGTTGGATTTTCCGTAACAGGTGCAAAGTGCGTGGAGCAGAGGAGGGGTTTGTTTTCTTCGAAATCCTCGTCGAACTCGGTGAGAGTGTTTTGTCTTCGACGCAGCCCGCTGTTATGGAGGGATGGAATCATTCCTTCGCGGGGACGGTGTTGGCCATGGTGGTGCGAGCGGTTTTGCTTGAGGGCCTGCTGCGAAGGGCGAAGAGAGAGAAGAGTACTTACTTTGGGCGGGCTGGATTACCTTTCGAAATGGTCTGCGATAAATATGTGTGTCTGTCCAATTCTTATGACGAAAAATAAATTTTGAGAAACTCTCACATACAGGAGAGGAGAGACAGAGGGAGGAGAGAGAGTAAAACAGTTGTGGCATAACTGGCGTTGGCACAAAGCCTCTACGATTCAACCTGGCAACCCGAACGCCGATCGAACGATTCGCGTTTCACTCTCCTGTTCCTGGGTATCATACGTTTGTAGAGAGATTGCTGTTGCTTGGTGGTTCCGCAGGGCTTCGGTTTTATCTGCAGAACGTCGCAACGACAATGTGCATATTAGACGTATAAAAGAGAGCAACAGAAAAAGAGAATTGAATCATTTCCGACAATCAAATAATAACACCATTGCACAATGTGTCTTCTTACCATGGCCAATGACGGGGGGCTTCGAGCCGTCCTCGACACATCAGATATGGTCTCTCGCGAGCTGCTTGCACTTGGCCGAGCGAAAAATCAACGTAAATGTAAAGACGAAGAGATACACGACCTTGCCGTCCACACAGCACATGTTCTAGAAGTGAACGACGATTCTGTGCGGTCTGGGACCAAAAGGCATGCTTCTAGGTCGCTTTCTGAGCTGTCTAATGATTTCTCTCCAAAGAACATGAATCTATCTCTTAGCACATCCCAGGAACTGAAACAACTGGTCACTCCGTTAATAGAGAAGATGCAATCCATCGATGCAGCAGCCCTCTTATCTCTCAATCCATCTTCAGAATCAGATGGTGCAAGATTGGATGAAAAGGGAAGACTCACTGTCCCACCCATCCATGAAAGAATCACTCCTTCCTATGCCGATGATGGGTCCGACATTGTGAGATATCTGCATGTCAAAGAAGTTCCTTGTAAGTACTCGGCAGGGATATTTGTTTTCCCACCCAATACCTGTATACCTCTTCACGATCATCCTGATATGGTTGTGATAAGCCGAGTTCTATATGGAGAGTTGAAAGTTCAGTCTTATGACGTGTTATCTCCAGGGAGTGATGGCCCCAAGGATAGAACTAATGAGATAGCATCATGTTCAAATAAAGATTCGATCCAAGCAGCTCATGGCAGACAATCAGTCTTTACATCATCACTCAAGGCCATCAAGGAATTTGTTCTATCAAGCTACCACGATGAAGAAGACAGTACCCACGTTGAGACCGACAGTGATGGCTCGTGTCGACAAAATACTGGAATGAATACTAATGCTCTGCAAGCCAAGATAAACCAATCGCCCATGGGGGTTGAGAAGCTCGAGATAAATAATGAGCCAATCAACGTTCTCTCGGCTCCTCGTGTAACGTGTTTGTTTCCTAAGGAGGGGAATTGTCATTCATTTGTTGCAGGGCCTCGCGGAGCTGCAGTTCTTGATGTAAGTAATATTTTGAGGGGCATTTGCATCAAATAATCCCCTCAAGTACTTTAGCTCAAAACTTTTTCACACGTTCTATCTCCCCATCAAGATATTGTTCCCTCCTTATGATGCCGATGATGGCAGAGACTGCACGTTTTATCAAGCGAAAGAAGCTCTACGCGAAAAGGCCAATTCTACAGAGTTTAATCTCACTCCCATTCCACAGCCTGATCACTTTCATTGTTTGTCCGGTGTGTATGGCCGGTTCACCACTTGTGATGAAATTACTGATGAAAAAGAGGAAGAATCTAACATGCTACGTTTTGATGTATCTGTCTGCACCAATTCATGAGATACATGGATGGTGACGGGTGCTGCTATAATTGTCATCTCTCGCGAATACAATAAATATAACTGAAATGCTGCTGCTATTGTTACTTTCTAAAAGCATTACTCAGCAGCACGTATTGTATTCTAATTCTTATTCTATGCATGGGTTGACAAGCCGAGTCTGCTGTATTGTTCAGTCTTTCCTGGACCCATGATGCGAAGGAGATGCCAACCGTCGCAGTCGTGGAATCTCATTATCCAGAATATTTTGCAATTCATTGACGTTCGACTTGCTAACCGCAGGAAAGTCTTTCAATCCAGTCCTCCATAAACTCAACCGTAAAGGATCTCTCACTCTCGCCCAAACACTGGCGTAGAACTCGTCTGCCTCGCTAACTTCCCTGGGGTGTGTCCTCTGGAAACTTGCACTTAACTCTTCCACAGATAACAGTTGCTCTTCGACATCTTTCAGTCTTGAAGAGTTGAACCAATGCAAACCACCTACACCTACTACTGTAGCTGCGACAACTCCGCCAGTGAATTGTGGTGGAACACTAAAGTGAAATCCCAGAGCTGCCATTCCAACTCCTACCGACAGTGATGCAAACTCTTGTATCCTATTCTCCCATTGCCGCTTTGAAAACCGAGATCTAACATCCTCTGCAACAGTAGCATGCATCAGCAGTAGGTGGACAGAGTCGTGCAAGTTTGTGATTACATTGTCGATTCTTCGTTTTGGCGCCTTCATAACTTCGGCTACTACATCATCACGTGTTTGATGAAGATCTGCAAGTGCTCTTTGATCTAAAGCAAGCTCCGGCGCAGACTCATTTTGAGATGCATCATCTTTTTTAACAGGCAAACACATTGTAAAGATACGAGGGAGATCTTTGCGCGGGATTACTTTTGAGAGATTCCAACAGAGAGAACCATATGCTCTGGCAAAGTCATGAATCTGAAACAACAGCAGATGGGTGAATGACAACATTATTGCAATGCGAGAGACATCATAGTCATAGTTGTAACTTGCCTTCTTGAATTGATCAGCTTTATTCAATACAATCAGCAATTTGTGATCCATACCACCCAAGCTATGCAGTAGAATTGAAAGAGTCTCTCCAGTAGTTCCTGTACATCAAATGCAATACATCAATAAGTCAAATGAGCATTAGATGTAACATCATGATGATACATCTCTCTAAAATACACACCTGGCTTGTCCGGATCAAAGAAAAGCAAAACAACATCCGCCCTTTCAGCAAACCACCTAACAACACCTTGAAAATCATATCCCCGATCCATCACAGCCTGAGAAGTGCTCGACGAGGACAAAGAACCACTATTATTCCTCATCCCAGCTCCAAACCCCATAGACATACCCCCCGAACTAACCGGACTATCAATCATACCCGGACTATCCACCATCATAAAATTTTGATTCCGTATCCCCTCCCGTACCTTCAACTGCGCATGATGAATCAACGTCGGTCCAAATTGTCTTAATCCCTCAAACCCTATATCAGGATCCCCGACCAAAGCAGGTCCATCTTGATCTACGTCCTTTGGTCCAGGAGCAATAACGGTGAAACAATCGTCTGTGGGTGCCACTCCGGCAGTTTGGATGGGCCGGCCTAGTACGTAGTTGATGAAGGAGGATTTTCCGCTGGAGTGATTTCCGACGCAGAATACAAAGGGGAGGGAGGTGCCCCGGTCAGAGTTCTTGGCGAGGGGGCCGCGGAGGGAGGTGTTGAGGGGCATTATGGAGGAGTGGAGGGAGGTTACTTGGGTGAGGATGGAGCGGTGGATGTCGTTGCTGATTGATTCTGGGATGTTGTCTTCGTCGGTGGCGGTTATGTCATTGCTGGGAGAAGAGGAAGGTTTGTGTTTGGACCAGTTCCATGTGGAGGAGCATCTGATGGAGTTTGATGAGAGGCTGCTGCTGTCAAATCTACTGCTTTGAGCACAAGAGAGAGCACGAAATGCATTGGAACCAAGATGACGTGAAACGAGCACTCTCCCTGCTGAATTTCCGGCTAGAATGCGGTGCCGTAGTGGTAGCAGGATGGATGTCATAGTGAGATGAATGTTGCCTTGGCTGATAAGGGTGCTCTTCGCGGTGATGAGATTCCAGAGAGGAGAAGCGGAGTGGGAGGAGGAGGCCGACGATCGACGATCGAGAATAGAAGGCAAGCAAGAATCTTTTTTATTAAGTATTGAAAGAGAGGTAATAATATATCTCTTGATATGGAAATACCTTTATTGAATCTTTCTTGAATCTTTCCCTTCGCTCTCTCCCTCTCGCCTCCTTCATGAACATCAACACAATCCCAATTCCAAACCTCCCAAGTATCAAGCTGGATTTTCATTTCCTCTAAAAGCAGCTCACTTCGATTCTATGCTTGTGCTCCGAGGCGTATCTCATCTCAACCATTACGTGCTACTCTTATCAGCTCAAATAATCACATCACGTCCAACTGCCATTGCAGCATTCACACATCAACGTTACCTCCTACGCACATCCTCTCACCTAACCATGTCCCCACCCAACAATAATGGCAAAGTAGTCGTCGTCGGATCCATCAACCAAGATCTCACCACCTATGCACCATCCTTACCACAACCGGGCGAAACTCTCCTGGGATCCGATTTCGTAACATCCGCAGGTGGAAAGGGGAGCAATCAAGCAGTTGCCGCCGCCTCCATTGGCATCGTCCAAGAGAAGGGTGGAGTACACATGATTGGACGCGTAGGCAATGATGACATGGGTAAAAGTCTTTTGAGGGGTCTAAAATCTTGTAGGGTTCAAATTAGCGAGAACGAATCTGTTTTGACATCTGGTGCAATACATACGGGCGTGGCCTCGATAGTTGTGGATGTTGCATCTGGTCAGAATACGATTGTCGTGTCACCTGGGGCGAATTTGGCTCTTGGTCCTGAGGAGGTTTCGTCTAGTTTGACCAAGATACTTTCGGACAGTAGAGCGGATGCTCAGAATGTAGTACTTGTTCAACTTGAGATTAGCCATGAATCGGCACTGGAGGCATTGAAAACTGCAAAGAGACTGGGAGCACTGAGTATTCTTAATCCGGCTCCGGCACCAAAGAATTGGGAACTTACGAATGAGTGGTATTCAACGATTGACATTTTGATTCCGAATGAGAGCGAATTGGCATCTATCTGTGGAGTTTCCAATGGTGACAGAGGTGGTGTTACGGGAGAAGGCGAAGAAGCAATGGCAAAGACATTGTTGGATAGAGGCGTTCAGCATGCTGTGATTGTCACATTAGGCGCTCGTGGAGCCATGATTGTAAGACGCAACACGACACGAAAGAGAAGTGCTGATGCGTCACTTGGTGATGACTTTGAAACGATAATGATTTGCGAACCAGATGCTCTTCCATACAAATTCCAACCAGTAATAGATACTGTTGGCGCGGGAGATGCGTTTTGCGGTGCATTAGCTGCATATCTCTCACGAGGAGTTGAGTTAGACAGAGCTGCGTCACTGGCATGTGGTGTAGCTAGCATGTCTGTCAGAAAGCGTGGTGCTCAAGAGTCATATCCAAAGGCTAATGAGTTACCGGCTTGCTTGAGGCTTGATGATATGCTGATTGAAGAACATAAGGATATCACAACAATCACATTTGTTACTGGTAACAAAAACAAGCTGGCTGAAGTGCGCAGGCTTCTACTTACAAGCTCAAATGGCAAAGAGAACAACAATTTCGTCATTGACAATGCAAAGATTGATCTTCCAGAGCTCCAAGGAACGCCAATAGATATTGCAATTGAAAAGTGTCGTTTGGCGGCCGAGCAACTACAATCTCCAGTAATGATTGAAGATACATCACTGTGCTTCTATGATCTTAATGGGTTGCCTGGCCCATACATTAAATGGTTCCTAGATGACATTGGTCTAGAAGGCCTGAACAAAATGATTGATGGATTCAACACTGATCGTAAAGCATATGCACAAACAATCATTGCATATTCACCAGGTCCTGGAAAGGGGATTGAGCTGTTTCAGGGTCAGACCGAGGGTGTTATTGTTAGACCTCGAGGCCCGACCCAATTTGGTTGGGATCCAATCTTCGAACCAATTGAAGGCGGTGGAAAGACGTATGCAGAGATGGAAAAGGATGAGAAGAATGCCATTAGTCACCGGGGCAGAGCATTCCAAACGTTTCGTGAATACTTGTGCAAGTAGTTTAAAGATATTTAATATCAAGATAGCATGGCAATGCTAGAGAAGACATGCTTTGAACTCCAACTGAATTTTAGTGAATTAAAACTTCTTTCTATTTGTTCAGCCAATCTGGATGTTGGCTTTTCCCTTCAATGTAATTATGCAACCATGACTTTTGATGCTGTTTTACACTAGCTTGTTTTTTTAGCCGAGGACTCTACGCTTCTCCCTGAGGGCCCTCAAACGATGAAGGATAGCCAATTGCTCCTCACAGTCAGCAATCTCATCGTCTATAGACGACAGCTGACGTGATACATCTGCATTAGCAGGCATCATATGAGGCATGTTAGGAGGGCGTGCGTACGAGGAATACCAGGGATTGATGGAAGAATTTGCGTCGAATGCGTAATCCCTCATAGGAATTTCATGCACAGGGATCATAACTTGATGATGGTGGGCTGGTTTCGGTGCATATGATGTCATAGCGAACGATGGCTGTGGAGTCCTTTGAGGTACTTGAGATGACTTTGGCTCAGGCCGAATCGCAGGCTGAATCAACTTGGCTTGATGTTCAAGCAAAGACTTCTCAGCCAATGCAAGCTCGTTTGCCAACTTTTTCTTCTCAACCGTAACTGATGTAGAGGCGGTCCCCTCAGCAACTGCTTGGCTGCTTTGGTTTGCCCGACAGTTCATCATCTTGCACAAGTCTGGGCGGCCCTTCTGGAACAAATCATGAGTGATCACAACCATCTCCTGCCCCGAAGAGTACGCCTTCTTAAATCCCCATCTCTTGAGCCTGCGGCTGAATGATTCAAACTTGGACTCCTTGAAGTACATGGGAAGAACCACCTTGGTGAACTGTGTCTTGTTCATGATGCAGAAAGATTTTCCAGATGGCAGCCATGAGATGATGGGGCTGAGTTTCTTATCAGAGAGAATTTCGTAAAGCTTGTCTGCAAAGCCAGGCTTGCGATTGCCCTTTGCAGGGGGCGCATAATATGATGCAGCTTGAGGAAGAACAGTGCTCTCGGCTGCGCGATCAACAGCAGCAACCGCCCTCAGCGACGCGACCTCGCTCCCGTTTTCACCCTCCGCCAAGATTGGTTTGACCCCAACCCCATCCAATTGAATTCTAGGCCTCGTCTCAGCCGCCAGTGCCAATGCATCAATGTTGGATGTATTCATGTTCATATCAGAGATGGCGTTGGGGAACTCGCAATCAAATAATTGTCGTTTGTTTATCAATGTGTTTGTCTTGGTCGATCAAAGAATAATGGTACAAAAAATTATTATGCAGTTTGTCCGCATCGGATTCGACATCGTGAGATTTATACTGCATTTTACAGATCAAGATACCCATCATTTTGAGAAGCCGCCTACTCGTGAATGATTTGAATACTATTCCCCAGCTAAAGAGATCAGTCAAACTCAACCCATCCACTATTTTTTTTTACGTAGGAATTAATTGACTATTTTCATTTGGGAAAACGAACTGATATTAAATATGTAGTGTGGACAGTCAAAAGAGAACGTGAAGGGTTCTGACACCGTGTGTACCGGTCTGTTGGCTTGTGGCTATGCGAGGTCATTGTTGTGGGGGTCATCCGTCATCTCCTCGTAAAATTAAGGGCTGCTGTTCAAGTTCATTCACGAACACAGCGAAATTATGGATAACTCATTCATTTTTAAGGATAAGGTTTTTAGGGAAATGAAAAATTCGAACGGTTATCCCTTTATTTATACATATCCCTTTTTTTTAAGCCCCAACAAGCCCCTCAAATTTTCTTTGATCGATTTCCGTTCAACCGCCAAGCCTCGTGCGACCACGTCATCGGACTTTTTTGGTATCACTCCTCTAGAGGGTAGGTATTATATACTGCGTACCATAGAAGTACGTAGAGCGCCTTCCTCAAAACGTAATGCCACACCATTGATACAGAATCTAGGCATCCTCGAGAATTCAGAATCTTCTCCGTCATCCTGCTGTACTGAATAGCCAATTTTTGGATCTGATTCTGGAACAGTCTTTAACTCAGCTATTTCACAAGGCACTTGTCAGTGCACAAGATTAGGCAAAACAATCTGTATTACAGAGACCTTACCTTGATTTAAGGATCCTCGCGTTGGCCCATCGGGAAATACATGCCCTATTATTTCATCCACTCCAAGGGAAACTTCTGAGTCCAAAGTAAAATCCCGTGCAAACTGATAAGAAAACGTGACTATCCTGAGGCAGCCATCACTATGAATCAAGCTCGGCTGGGAAAAGCAGCATGTACTAGAAATCAAAGGTCGAAAGAACGAGTTAAATAGAAAAATAGTGCGCATGATTCCATAAATTGGTTATCACTATTCAATATCATCATCATTGCTGAGCCGCAATCTCCCGATCAAGCTCCGCCTGCAACTTCTCCTTTCCCATCTGCACCATTCTCAAAGTATTTCTCGAATACAACGGAATACCAGAGGCCTTTTCAGTCCTACCATTCCCCAAATCCAAGTCCACAATACTCTTGGCTCCTGCCGCCGTATTGACTTGGGGGACATTCGCAGAATATTGATTGCCGTGTGCGGCGCTCTACGTTGATAATTTGCCAGCAATAGCTGCTCCTCCGAAAGCTGTTGCGATTCCGCCTCGTGTCCTGCCATTTTCAACATGGGATGCAACCAACTCATCGGAGGTAAATGACCATACGCCGGCATATCCAACAGATGCACCCTTTCCCTTTCATAACTCGGGTAAAAGTGCACAAGACCAAAGGCACCATCGCCTTGGAAGAGGCACAAATACCTCCCGACCAATTCCACCACGGCGGCAAATCTCACATGACCACCATCCACACCTTCACTACCAACAATACCTGGCAAACTCAACATGATGGACGATAAATTCTCCTCTGGTTCGGCCATGAGTTCACAGATGCAATTCCAAAACACGGCCATCACCTGACATGCATCACTTGTACCAGAAAACCTGTAACCTACAGGTCCCGGCATCACACCTCGACTCTCCAATCCAGAAGCCCTCACATCCACCGACTTGGTATAAGGACATGCCTCCATTCCCACCACAACATGTGAAATAAAAGATCTTTATGATGCAATCGTCTTGTCTTTATCATACCATCCCTCACTGCTACCAACTGTACTTGCATTACTCTCCCCTGTTTCAATCAACACCGCCGGTCCAACACCCTTCCCCACCAAACTAACACTAAACCTCTTTAATTCCGGTAGATATTGCATCAACCTCTCTTGAGTCTTTAACACTGTAAAATCTTTGGCAAATGCCAACAATGCCGAGAGTGGTATATCCTCCAAGACGAGACAAACTCGCTCGGCCAGCGGGTTGGCACTCAATTCAGCCATGGTAGTCCATAGTGCGGCATTAAAAGTGTGGACTTGATTGGCATCGCAGGATAGGAGGGGTACGTTTTGGATTTGGAGATCGCGGAGGAGGGATTGGAAGAGGATGGCATGACGTTCTGGTGTGAGATTATCTGATGGGTCGGATTGTTGGTGGAGAGGTGAGCTTTGTGTGGTGGTGGTGCTGTGAGGATGCGGAGGGCGATTGGGGAGGATGGAGATTGAAAGGCGTGAGTGGTGAGGTGGGAGGTGAAGGTGGCTAGCGCTGCTTTGATGGCGGTGATGAGGTTCATGGTTGAGGGGAGAAATAAAAAAATCCAGTTCTTGCATGAAAACAAAAGATTCTTGCACATTATGCATTATTTGAACTTTCTAACCTGACTCATACGAGTTCCTATGTGTGAGTCAAGTCTTGATACCAGCTACAACGCGGCTATACAACACAAATAGACTAGGTTCAAAATTCCGGCGAAATTCCGTCCGGTTGCAGGCACGTAATCTAGCCGGAACCGGAATTTTGACCAAAACTTCGATTTCGTTCCGGTCATTTC
>JALLPI010000645.1:0-16507 GCA_036939935.1 Cyclotella atomus | reverse complement strand
AAGATTCTCAAAAAAAGACAAGATTATAAAAAAAGGCTTTTGCAACAGTGAATATATGATTTTGCAAAACACTTAGATTTTACTATTTGCACCGATTTCCCTTAACTTCGATAAGATTTCAAACAATCAAGGAACCAATCAGCACCTTTCAGCACATTACCTGGATGGTCGGAGGACGGTGTAGGAGTCAAAAGTCAGACAAGTTGAATGTTGAAGTGGAAAAGGTCTGTCACTCGACCGGTGCTTGAATTTGAGTTCCCTCAAAAGTGGCGGGACGCGAGCGTGTGGAGAAATGGGATTTTTCGGCCCCGTCAGTGTAAAGAGCAAAGTCTGAAGTGCGCAGTGGCTAACAACACGGCAAACGGTGCATCAATAAGATATCAGCAGAAATGGTGAGCAATTCCATCTCATGTAATTGCCGTAGATAATAATATGCTCGAAGCTTGATGCAACAATGGTAATAAACCTTTCCATCTTACTCTTCATCGCAGAGGCCAATTCTACTCAAAGGGCACGAGCGTTCCATCACCGTCGTCAAATTCAATTATGACGGCGACCTCCTCTTCACAGCATCCAAGGATCACGTCCCCTCGATGTGGAGATCGGAAGATGGAGAGCGCATTGGGACATTTAATGGACATAAGGGTACCATTTGGGATTTGGATGTCTGCCGATTCTCCAGGAGGTTGGTGACTGCTAGTGCTGATGCGTGAGTTTTATAATACCTGTGCACAACTGTTTCTGCTTAACATCGCATATACCCTAATAATATCTCGTGATGACTGCTATGTTACAGTTCTGCCAAACTATGGGACTGTGAAACTGGAGAATGCCTCAAAACATTTGTCCATCACGGCCCCGTTCGCGGAGCTGCTTGGGCCGACGGCTCCAATATGTTTGCCACCATATCCGACCCATTCGTGGAACACAATGCTCAAATATCCGTCTATGACGTTCCCGAAAATGACGACCCGTCCACCTACCCCGACACTCCCCGTTTGGAGATCGAACTGCCCAAAAATGCCAATGGCAAGCGTGTCAATGCCACCAACATTGTATGGTTGAATCTCAATGAGGCTCTATTCGTAACATTTGACAACGGTGCTATTCGATTGTACGATCCCCAAACTGGGGAGGAGCTCGATGAGTTCTACCCCCACGAGAAGAAGATTAACAGAGTCAGTTTCAACTTGGATAAGACACTGTTCATTACTAGTTCAGCTGACTTTACTGCCAAGTTGTATGATGTTGTGGATTTGAATCATTTGAAGACATACAAGACAGATCGTCCTGTGAATGATGCCGTCATCTCTGAGACTAAGGATCATATTTTATTGGGGGGAGGTCAGGAAGCCATGAGTGTGACAACAACTTCTGGTAAGGTGGGTAAATTCGAGACGAGATTCTTTCACTTGGTTTATGAAGAGGAGTTTGGGACAGTGAAGGGTCATTTCGGGCCTATCAATGCTCTTGCTATCAATCCCAATGGACGTTGTTATGCAAGTGGAGCTGAGGATGGTTACATTCGGCTGCATTACTTTGATAAGAGTTATTTAGATATGAAAGATCCGGTGCCAGAAGAGCTTGAAGAGGGGGAGGAAGATTTTGAGGAAGAGAAGCAGATTGTGAGTGACGATGAGTCTGATTAAGGTTAGTTCGTGGACGGTTAAGTAATTCATTAAGGTAGATGAGAAACTTAGCATTACATCATAATCTTTTCGGGAAGCCTTCTTGCAAAGTAGCATGTACATGCAAAATCCTCAGTAATAACAGACTTATACACTGTGCAACATGCATCAAACAAACAATTCAATCACCACCGTCATCATTACGTTCCTCTGCTGGCCTAGCTTTTTGAATCCTCTTAATCAAGTCAGATGTTGATAGACCTTTAGTCCGTGGCAAAGGTCGTGCAATGCCCAACTTTCTTGGCACTGCGTAGTACGGATCATCATCAGGATTTGGGTAACGTTCAAGGTATTCTTCGCCATATGCCACCACATGAATCTGATGGAAATCCAGAAACTCCTTGGTCAGTCCAAAGCACGGACAGTTCGGAATCACCTTTGTCACACTTTTACAAGCCTCAACTTCAGCACATCGTTCATCATGTGTCATTATTGGTGGTCTCTTGTAAGCCGATGCATCCTTATCTCCAACAACACCTACAAACAATCGATTTCCGAATTGTAAAGCATTCCCAAAGAGTGTTTTATGTCCGATATGACAAAGGTCATAGACGCCATCACAGTACACATTGCGGCATGTTGTCATCAATGGCATGTTGAGATAGCTGCACAAGTCTGCAAAGACTGTCACGTAGTATACCACAACGAGAAAAATAATTGTTGCATGGCTGAGAATAGCAGCACTCGACATGAGCACTACCCAAGGATGAATTTCTCGACCTGCCATTTTTGCAAGCGTTACATCTGAGGTCAAGACTGCTAAGAACAATCCATCTACGACCACATCAACTGCATTTAGCTCATATTTTGATGGATAGACTCCCCACCTCAGGAAAACTGCAGGGATAAACCTCATTGTCAAACAGAATATGATGCCAAATCTGCTCCAATTGTGCTCTTTTCTCAACAGCAGAGTCTTCACAAACGCAGTGACCAGCATCGAATAGTAAAACATTTGAATCATCTCTGGTCCCAGCTTGTCAGGATCAATTATAATGTCTTTGATGTCCTCATGTATTTCAATATCATGCTTGTCATCCAAATGAGTCATGAACCTATGAAGCGTCACATCATACACCCTTAGCAGCCAATCTAATCCCACCACAGCACGCAAAGCCAACACCCAAACAACCGTCAAGATCACTTCGCCCGGCCCAGTAAGTACATTGTAACGCAGCCCAGCATTCCTATGAAAAGCACTAAGATGCTTTGTGAACAAAACCAACTGACTAGCCTGCACCGCATACCATTGAGTCACATTACTCGTCCCCCCTAAACAATAGGTGGCCAAAATACTCAGAAACACAGTCGAACAGCAATCACAACTGTACTTAAACAACTCCCCCAGGGCACTACGCTGTCTCAATCGATCGGCATGCCGAGAATCTATACTATTCGTCACAAAGAAGATTAGGATATTCACGACCGCAAACCAAGTACAAGCCGTGGGGAAGAGATCACCATATAAATTTTGGATGTACCATGCATTACCCAGGCATGCAAATCCTGCGGCTGTGACTACATTCGGCGCGACGTTATCGGGTATATATTCGGCTACTCTGTCGAAGAGATTCTTTGTGACTTTATGGGTTAGGGATTTGTCGTTGACGGTTTCTTGCCATCGGCTGAATTGGCGCTTTTCGGCGGCATTGAGGAAGAGCTCTAACCAGCCCTCGGTGGTGACTTCTTGGATGACCCCCGAGAGATTGTTGAGACCCGAGCCGGAGGAGGAGCGGGAGCCGTTGAGGTCGCCGCCGGAGGTAGAACGGGAGGGTGTCATGTTTGCCATTGTTGTTTCCAGGACGCAAGGACCAACAAGCTTTGTCTTTGTTTGTGTCGGTGTGGGCTGTGGGTCGGTTGTGGGCTTCAGGATTTGGGGTTCGTTTTGCCCCTCTTTCTGGCATTCGCATCAATCATATATCATAATATGGAGAGCTCTTCTTTCTTCCATCCGATCCTGTAATATAATCACACCATTCCTGTTGCAGGGCTTCGCTTTGATGGCATCATCTTGATGTGCCAGGATGTCGTGCTGCGGAGAGGGCAAGTCTAATGGCAACAATGCCATAGATGTGCTGCTTGGTTATCATCATTGACATGAGGATTCTGACTCTAGCTGTCAACAATTGAGAATGCAAGGTGTCAGTGTCAATCGTTTGTACCAACTACTGCTCGGTATTTGGCATTTGTCTCGTCTCATAAAACAAAGATAGAATACAAGTGAAATCCAACATAAACAACATATAACTTATAGAACAAACACAACCATGACCGACAATATGGAAAAGCTAATCATCCTCGGCGCTGCAGGTAGAGACTTCCATGACTTTATGACTTACTGGAGTGTACAACCGAATGTTATGGTGCAATGCTTTACTGGGACCCAGATTGTACGTACTTCAATATTATATGTTTGATGAAAATGCCAATGATATTCCCTATCTCACTGCTTCTCAACACTTTTGACCTTTACCCTCAGCCTGGAATTGACGGACGGCTCTTTCCAGCAGAGTTATGCAACAACGACAAGAATGGTGACCGTTATCCAAATGGTCTCATGATCTACAGTGAGAATGAACTCGAGTCACTCATCAAAAAGTTTGATGCTACCATGTGTGCATTGGCCTACAGCGATCTGAACTATGACACGGTACAGTCTCTCGCGGCTAGAGCGAATGCTGCTGGATGCAAATTCATTCAGCTACCACCCAAGCTTACCCAGCTGAAGTCCACCAAGTCTGTCGTGGCCATCTGCGCTACCAGGACAGGCACAGGTAAAAGTCAGACAACTCGTTTCATTGCTGATTACTTGAAGAAACAAGGGATAAAGATTGCAGTGGTACGCCACCCTATGCCATACGATCAAGTGTTGTTGAACCAGAGATGCCAGCGCTATGAAGTTCTTGATGACTTGGTGAAATACAAGTGCACCATTGAGGAGCGAGAGGAGTATGAACTACATATTGAAGAGGGCAACTTGTTGTTTGCAGGTGTAGATTACGAAATGATTCTGAGAGAAGCTGAGAAGGATGCGGACGTGGTAATCTGGGATGGTGGCAACAACGACTTTTCATTCTTTAAGCCTGACTTGACCATTTGCGTTGCCGATGCATTGCGTGAAGGTCACGAGGAGCACTTTTTCCCTGGAGAAATTAACATGAGGATGGCTGATATCATCATGATCAATAAAGTCAACTCCCTGCCTGGCATTGCGCAGGCGATGCGACAAGTCGATCACATTCGAAAATTGGTCAGACCAGACACTCCTATCCTTCTTGGCAACTCTGTCGTTACTCCCGAGGCGCGTGATGGGAAAGGTGCAGTGCTAGATGCCCAAACTGTGGATAACATGGTTCGTGGAAAGCGTGTTCTGGTAATTGACGATGGGCCGACTTTGACACATGGAGGCATGCCATTTGGAGCTGGGTTCGTCTTAGCCAAGCAGATGGGAGCGGCAGAGATTGTAGATCCTCACCCTTTCGCAAAGGGATCCTTGAATGGTGTATTCCAGAAGTTTCAACACTTGGTCAATTGCCTCCCAGCAATGGGTTATGGCGAGGAACAGATCAAGGACCTTCAGGAAACCGTCAAGAGCGTTGATTGTGACACCGTCGTTGCGGGTACACCAATCAACTTGGAGAGTGTGATCAAGTTTGATAAACCTTGCGTGAGAGCTCGCTACTGCCTCCAACTTGATGATCAATACTTGGATGAAATGAAGACTGCACTTGGCCCATTTGTGAGCAAGTAATCAAGCATGATGTTTTAATTGGGCGTGTATGAGAACCTGTCGACATTTAAAGTACTTAGATACTGCTACTAGCTTATATCTCCTGTGTAAGAACAAATAATGTGTTAGAGAAACTGAACAGCCATGAATACAACAAGGATGCACTTTTAGGTGCAGGGTCATATAAATATGCATGAATTCCAGCAGCGCGTCACTGTTGAGCGACAGTCTCGGATCTACTATCTAATTTGTTTGAAATCACCCCCTGCCAATTCTGTTGGTCAATACAAATGCTTACCTCTGTATATCATTGTTCGGCGAGAGATCTTGCTATTGCTTCTGATATCATTTCTTCCTCGGTCCTGAAATCGAATCCAGCTATCCCATTTCGTTGACCATTAGACTGTCTCAAGCTTTCTCTATGGCCACCTACACTCCGACTCTGCGTTGTCGGATCTTGTCGAAAATCAGACATGAAAGGCTGGTGGGTGAACCCTATCCAATAAATCCTAACAATACGTAGCATCAGAAGAGCCGCGACAATGAAAGCAACCGCACATCTTGCAAGACAGTAAACCAAAGATACAAGAATATCAGAGTACCGCGAAGAGTCTACAAACAGGTTGGATATGGCATATATTCCAATCATCTTGGCTGCATTGCCTGTAATGATAGATCTTTGTAAATTTCGCCTCGCCTCCGACTCTATAGCTTCTATATGTTCCATTAACGTCCTTCCTTGACGTTCACCTGCGGCTAAGCCAGCAACAACCGCATTCAAAGATCCATCACCAAAAGCATTGCCAAAAGGGGCACCATTTTTACACTGATAGGCCTTGCATTGACTTTTGCATCTCATGCACGCCCAACAAAAGGTGACTCGACATTTGCCACATTTCATATGGTTACATCCGCCATCTTTAAGAACTGGACTAGAGCATCCGGGGCATGGGCGAGTGTTGGTGTTCTTCCAACTTTGAGTAGCAGCTTCTGATGCAGAACTCGTCAGTGTTTCAGCCAAATTAAACTCAGACGATGCCTCCAGATTGAACTCGTTATTGCAGCATGGACATGTGACAATAATTGGCTTTACTATTGCTTCCTTGGCCAACTTCGCAAGGAAGAGACGTATGATGTGAGGCAAAACTGGGACCAACACTCCAGGAAGTATTGCAGTGATGATTTGAACGAACACTGCTACTCTACTGAGCGGATGAGAATCGACAGAATATCTTTGAGAGCAGAACACGTAATACATGGCGTATGCCAGTAATACAGCTTGCACAGTAGTTGGTCCAGCAAATGAGATGATTCCTTCTGCATAAGACTCCCTTTCTTCATTGATAGGAGAGAGACATTCAGGGGTGACAAAACCCCCTCCATTAAGTTCCGAAGATGTTTTTTCCTTACTACAATGCGGGCATGGTCGAAAGTCTGGCATAGATCTCAAGAACCCATCGCGGCATTTAGCATCCCACTTCTTCAAGTTTGCCAGTGCATTACTGATGTCCTGATCTGGCTCTCTAAATAGAGTACTCTCGTTGTGTTTGTGTTTGCCATATGGCCAATCCTCAAATGCAGCATCTGACAGTGCAATTTTTGCATCTTCCACCCTAAGAAGACGTGGACAGCAAGGGCACTTTAATGGCCCAGAATGATTTGGATCTGCTATCTGAGAAGATGCATACGATTTCAAACAATCTCTGCAAACTGCGTGATTACACGATTTGGTTATATACCATCCATTCTGTGCCTCTGCGGATGGATCCTCCATGCACACGGGGCATCTAGATCGTTTTTGTGCGCTCTTGACATGTCTCTTGAAAGAACGCTTCATGCAGTTGTACAAATCACTTGGAATGAAGTGGTCCGGTCCATCGAGCCGTCCGGCGCAAGTTTTCCAGTCGTCTTTTCCTGCTGTGGCAGATGCCGCCGACAAGAGTGCAAGATATTCTTCACGAGCGGCTGTGGCGCTGCCCCTTTTGTTTCTTTCGGTCTCTTCCATTGTTAGGTTGTGAGGAGTGATGAGAGAGCAGAGAAGGAGGAGCGGAGCAGGCACTGATCCGAACTTCGCCTTGTGCAGGGCGACTTTGCTTGCGAATTAGCACCGTTCGAATTTCGAAACGTCAAGCCGGCCGGCGCCCTTAAAACCCAAAACTTCCGCCTCTCGACGGTTCTGCCTCGCCGCGCTCCTTCCTTTGTGCTCCACGACGTTTGGCCGCATGACTGTGGGAGACGAATAACTGCTGTGATCGTTTCATTTGTTTTGGAGCTGGGGGCGTCTATTAATGAGGTGAGAAATGTCACTTGTACATGACGAGATCGGTTCTGTTCTCAACAATTTCAATTTCAACTTTCTTAGTCAGTCGGCATCAACCTCTCCTCGTTTACAACGAGTAAGTGGCAGAAAAGAGTCGCTGGTGCGAAAGTATAAGAACTATCGACAACAGCAAATCATCTTGGCATCTGAGCCCAAAAAGCTCATTGTGTTAATATCGAACGGCTGTCATGACAGAACACAATCGTCTAATCAGTCCAAAGCATTGGATTGGTTCAATTCCAGAAGTGTGCCTTATATTCTTGTAGATGGCAATGATGCTCGTCAGAGAGGGAGACGGAATGAGTTGTTTGAGGTATCCACTGTTCGGGGCAACTATCCACAGTTCTTCTTCCAACATAAAGATGGAAATATGAGCTATTTCAACTTTGAGAGGTTAGAGGGTCTTAATGAGACTAGCGGCTTACCGCCTGAGGTTTTGGCACAACACCCTGAGTTGGAGACTTGGGAAAAAGTGTTTGGTACTGTGGTTGAAGAGTTTGAGTGACCATCATCTCATGAGACATCATGGACTGATAGACTCTAACATTTCATCTTATCCAACAAATAATAGAGCAAAAAGATAGGTATGCTGAGTGTTCACCCTGAAATTGAGCTTAATATTCTAAGGCTGGATACTTTGATTTGATTCTTTCTATTGCCAAGTCCAGCAGCTTTGCTCTTTCAGATAGATATGCATGTATCAGTGAATCTCCTTTTGCATCATCTGCTCCTGCACGAGCTTCGTCAGATGCCTCGGCAATAGTTGATGCAATAAATGAACTCACATCCAGCTCATTTCTATTTGAAATGGGCTTAGCAAGAATACCTAATCCCTGGCCTTCTTCCAGATTCGAAAATACCTCCAATTCCTCTTCAGTTGCCAAATTGTACCGCAATGTGGCTTTACTTCCTGCATCAATAGATCCATCTGCATAGACTGTGATAGGAAATGGTCGCTGCCTCATCATGCGAACTTCAACTGACTCTTTATTGTGTATGTTGTTTTCTGCAACGAAGCCGTAATCCACTAATGAATCTATGTTTGCAAGATTTCCATAGCTGATATATGCTTCATCTCCTTTAGAATAAGAAGTCCCTGTGGTCAAATGCAATACATTTCCTGAACCTGAAAATCCTTTATTCACGTCGATCCTGGCGCGGGTTTGAGCGGTACCATCATGATTGATCATATCTAGCATTGGAGTCATGGCTACGATACAAGATATTCAAGTGAGAAGAAAGTGATACAACAAATGAACATATAATATTCTCCAGGCCATATTTGCTTACCATATCTACCATCTCCAAGAAAGTTTGCTCTTGAATCCACACAAGCCAATGCCCATTGATCTATAACAAAAGTTAGAATACTTTGTTGTTGCCATGGCATCAGGTTGCCAAACCAATATTACTCATAAACTCACCAATATCTTTCCTCTCATCTCTTAGCATCCTTGCCTCTAACTGCCCTCCATCAGTAACCATATCCAGTCGTTTTGAATTCCAAAATCGAGGCAAAGCGAGAAGATTATCATCTTCCATGCTAGGTAGCACATCCATATAAGGAGCATACTTTGATTTTTCTCCACGCTTGCGTTCGTAGGATAAATACTCTGCCAGCTCTGGTATTCAAACGTTTGTTTAGACTTTATTCCAAGAAAAACATGATATAAGTAGTTGCTTTGATTTACCTTCCAACGAGCCAGCAACGATACAAGCGCTCAATGGACAACTCAACAAATCTTGACCTGCTTGAATATCTTGACTGCAAGATGTATATCGACCGTTTGCACGTTCGGCCAAGTTAAGAGTAGTTTGGATTCCCTGGGAGGCAGTCCATGCTAGGAATGCATTGCTTGCTTTGCTGAGGGCCACCATTGACTGAATGTTATGCGCTCTTGAAACGAAAAAAAGGAAAATTTTATTTGAGATGAAATACTATGATAGGTGATGACTGATGACTATATATCTTCAAGCTGACAAACACATTCATCATCGTCACATATCGAAATGGATGCAAGCTCATATGCCCTTAAAAAAGTCATCAAATGAACCTCATTTGATCCTTAACATAGCAACTAAGACGAACTGCAAAAGTGCATTGTATAACCTCAATTATTCATTTACTGAATTTATTTCATCTTATCAGCATTGGAGTTAGGACCAACCTTCTTTCCTCCCATGCCGGTAACAACATTCACATATCGCCTGTTGTACTGCATACGCTTCTTTGCCCTTCCCCTGGGTTGCTTTCTCTTCTCTTGGGCCTCAACCTTGGGTGTTTGACCCTTTACTTTACCGGCACGAGCGAGCGATCCGTGGACTTTTCCCATTTTGTATTTATTGTGAGGTTAGTTTTTGAGGAGAGGCTCTGGACGAGAAATCTGTTGATGACGAAGCAAGAAATGGTTAGTTGACATGAGGGGAATGTAGAATTGAACGAAAGCGATGGACGATAACGACGCAGTTCTTGCAAACAATTACAATGGAATATCGGAGGCACAGGAGGCAACAGAGCAAGACGCCGGTCGCCGGTGGCATCGAGCTCGCTACCTTTGCCCCACGGTCGGTGCTGCTGCCGCTGCCTCCACCACTGCAATCCCATAAATATAACAGCACAAGCATTCATCAGCCATACAAATCAAGATGACAACATTAAGTCAAGCCGCAGCAAGAGGAGGGGAAATCCCATGGTTACACACCGGAGCTCAAGTAGGTGTGGTGGTGGTGAGGAAGAGGGGGGAGACTTTCTACGTGGGAATTCGTGGAAAGTTAGTAATTAACTCGGGACTTCATGAACTCGTGACAAATTATTTGGACATAAAATAGGCAATGGACACAAATGAAAATGGATACATTATTCTCCTTACAGACCAACGATGGATCAACGACAGAAAGATGATAGCAAGACCATGTCATAAGACGGACGAAGGCAGCTACTAAACTCAGGGCACAAGACGGTACGATAGACCAGACTAATAGGAAATTTTGTATCGATGTCTCTGAGCTCCGCGCTAGCAACGTTTGAGCGTCTCAACTGCGGCTGAAAGCAAAAGATAGACAGAGACCCGAGCTCAATCTGAGACTTCGCGAGTCAGCTATTTTCTTCAAACAATGTTTCTCCTTCCGGCCATAGGAGCATGGATATCCGATGGACTTATCCTCTATATTTACTTCACCAGAAGGAACTCTGGAACTCAAAGAGATGTACCAGTAGCAGTCAATTCAACCCATCACTTTTTAGATTGTGCAGAATATGGTGCTGCTGACTGTTTACGGCGTAGGATACGAGAAGCTCAAGATGATGTGTTCTCAATAACCGACTTGGGTCGAACTTCGTCTCCATTTGGGATTTTGGATGAAGCTAATTTGATTCAACCTGGATACGATATCTCACAATACAAACACTTGTTGAGCTCAGATTCAGAGGCACCTGAAGACGAATCAAACAACACCGATGACCATATTGGCATCTCTGCAGAAACAATAGAAGCAAGCACAGGATACCTCGTCATTCTAGCAGTAATACGATTGACTCTCCTCACACTGCCATTATCCTACGCTGCATTCTATGGAACAAGAGTCATTTGCGTGATTTGTCACTACATATTTGAGGGAGTCTCAGCCATGGTTGTCGTATCACACATGATGGCAGTTCTGATTCTCAATCCATCTAGCTTTTCTGCAAAAGGTGATACAGCAGATCCAGTTGGAGATAGTGTGATTGATGGACTGGATGGTGTGGTAAAGGGAAATGATACATTGTTTGAAGATGCATGGGCTCTTCTTACTTTATCTCTAGTGTCAATTCTACTTCATTTTCTAATTGTACTGCATGTCAGATCGACTGCCCCAACAACTCAAGATTGGTTGTATGAAGAACGTAGACGCAAGCGGAAACGTATGGCATACGCGATGGCAGCACGGAGTAAAAGTATACGTGGAAAAGGACTTGGAAGCACTGATGCAGTTCTCATTAATGGTGAAAGTGGTAGTGAAGAAGAAGAGGGGGCCGATGAAACGCCATTGTTGCTACCAGGAGGAAATGGCTTGAACAGTGACAAAAATATGTCGAACAACAGTCGAATGTCATTTAGTAGTGAGCAGTGGAGAGAAAGGCTGAGATGTCTTCCTGAACAATACGAGGCGTTTATGAGTGAAGCTCACATGAGATTAAATGAAGCACGCAGAATGTGGATGACTCGTTTAGAAGCTGCAAGTCATGGGCAAGACAGAGATGCAGATGTTGAAAATGGCGAGATCGTTACGGCATCAAATCCAACAAACATACTGACTCAAGCTACCAAAGAACTGCAAAAGCTGGGGCGACCAGATCCATTCAAAGTTTTGCTGCAGCTATTTGCATACGAGGACGTTTGGACAAACAATCGTTTGGATTTGGCCTTTTCTTGTGAACCCACTTCAACTGGTAGTATCGATGCATCGTCACACGAAAGAAGAGCAGCATTATCCTTCTATGCACCGCAGCTTCTATCTTTTCTTCTTCATGGGGCCTATCTAGATATTTCGCATAGACTTGAAGAGTGGATATTGAAACAGTGTGAAGAAGATTTGCATTTTGCACACCGCTGCTTCTGGTTCTTGAGAGCATGGTGCTTGGGGTCGCAAAAGCCAAGCCACAGCAGAAGTCGAAGCGGTAGCAGTCTGAATGAGTTTAGTGGGAGCATTATTGCATTAGATCAAACAAGACCTTCTAATGAATCACTGATGAACAAACTTCATGGAAGCGAAACCAATCTTTATCTATCTTCGTTGGCTGGAACACGCTATCAAAACCACACCAGCAAATCTGCTACTTCTTTAGCTGATGTTGAGAACTCTTATTTGCGCATGAATTCAGGTGAAAAGCAATCGTCTCCGTCAAAGTTCTCTCTTGATGAGCGGGTGCTTATTGAAGAGTTGTTACGACGTATTATTAGGCGTGGCTCTAAACCGGCGACAAAGGCTCAATATGGAAGTGGGAGTGATGAGTTTCAGATGGACTCTGACGCGGGTGGCAATTTCGCTAACTCGCCATCGGCTCTAGCGACAGCAGTTGAGAATGGTTTGGTCCCAATTGATCCTGGAACAGGCTTTCATTCCACGTCACATTTGGATTGCATCACCTCTCCTCAAAAGTATGGCTTTCTACCCTTGAACAATTCCGGTGAACCTTATCAAGAGAAACGACAGACTGATCCAGTATCTTTGTTTCTATCGGCTCCAATCTTCTTGGATGCTCTCCTGTCAATAGCCGATGATCTAATGGAAACATCAAAGGTAAATCGTACTGCTGGACTCAGACAACGCCTTCGCAGTTTAGAAGTCGAACTGTTGCCATCCAATGTCGTTTATCTTCCGATCGGTTTAGCGAATATGCAACATCGTGTTTGGAGAATTGTAGCAGATGAAAGCATTGCTCTTTCCACCAACGAGCGTGTTCCATGCATTGTAACAATGGAAGTGGTTGATTACAGTGTTCTTTCAACCTTAACAAATGCCTCGGGAGATGGCGCAACACTTGCAGCTTGGGTGAACAATCCTCGACAGCCAAAACGGCACATTACTTTGATTGACAAAGTTGCTACCTATACACAGGAAGGTCTTAAGATGCTCGATGATAAGTTTAGTCAACACGGTGATGGGAGAGGCGGGTTAGATCGAAGAGTTGCTGATTTCTTGCAGCTTAGAAACGACTCAAGGAAGAAGTATTCTCCAGTACAAATGGTCGAGTCTGGTGATGACGATGAGGCTACCAGTGGTAAGGAGGAAGATCCCGATGAAAATGATCAGCTCGAGGATGGTCTGTATTTTGAACTCGGGCCACCTCCTCTAGGCAGTCCAACTCCATCTGTGCAAGAGGAAGAGAAACACGCTGGCTCTGTCCCACCATTGTTGGTTCCAGTTGTGATTGATGATGGTGCAAATGTTAACGGTCATGCAGTCAAACCAGGCCCTCTTGAAGCACCATGCACTCCTACTAAAGCCGACACACCTGATTCACCAATGGGGCAGTGGTCAACACCGACATCTGCACGTAAACCAAGCGTCAAGTTACGAAAGAGAATGAACTTTGCCGACGAGATTCCTGAAGAAGATAGCCTTGACAATTCAGGGTCTCCACAGGCAAAACAGCGTAAGAAGGTGGCTTTTCCTTCATCATCCGATAACAGGCACCTAAATGAATCAACCAGTCTTGCAGCAACTGAAGTAAGCCAAGCATCTGCCCCGGTTCCAACTGTCGTATTCAAAGAAGATTGGAAGACAAAAACTGAACGCTTGCGAAAATCTTCTGTCTACGGATCACACGATGGTTGGAGGCTTCTTCCCGTACTAATCAAGAGTAACGATGATTTGAGACAGGAGCAGCTTGCTTCACAACTCATTCAACGCATGGCTTTGATTCTAGCCAAGGCAAATGTCCCCGTATGGCTGAAGCCTTATGAGATTGTCGCATTGACTGGCAGAGGTGGCAGTAAGTCTTGACTTTTTGGTTTCAACATTATCAGTGTCATTCCTCACCTTGCCTTTTCTTTGTCTAGTCATCGAGTGTGTTCCAGATACAATATCAATCGATTCTCTGAAAAGAAATGACCCCGAGTTCACTGATCTCAAAAGCTTTTTCAACCAACACTTTGGTTCGCAAGGACCAACTGTATTGCAGGATGCCAAGGCGAATTTCGTTGAAAGCCTAGCTGTAAGTTATTGTACCTGAAACCCATGTCTTGCACAAATATTATGTTGCGAACTCAACCCTGCTTATCACTTCTGTTTACTGCATGACCATCCGTAGGCCTATTCGATGGTCTGCTTCTTGATGCAAATCAAAGATAGACACAATGGAAACATTTTACTAGACAATAAAGGACACATCATCCATATTGACTTTGGATTCTATTTCCTATCCAGTCCTGGCAAGAATAGTGGCTTTGAAAGTGCACCTTTCAAGCTTACGAGAGACTTTGTATCTCTCATGGGTGGACCTGACAGTCGAACCTTTCAAAAATTTCGCGAGTTATGCTACAAAACTTTCATTGAACTGCGGAAGAATTGCTATCAGATTACTCTGCTTGTAGAGATGCTCATGGAAGGAAATGAGGACCTAGGATGTTTTCGAGGCATGCCTGAAGAGGCTGTGAAAGGACTAAAAGAAAGATTCAGGCTTGATCTGAATGACATGGCCTGCTTGAAGTATGTCGACTCTCTGATCGATGAAAGTTTGGAGAATTGGAGGACGCGGTGGTATGACAGGTACCAAAGGTTTTGTGTTGGGGTACTGTAAATATCATAATAATGTGTTATCTAGATGTATAATCTATTGTTCAGTCGACTTATTGCTTTTTGCAGCAGCCTTTCGTTTCACAGTGGAAGGAACAAAGCCGACAACAACTTTGTCACCATCAAATTTCTTTTTCTCTGCAGCCGGAGGTTTCATTTCCGTGCTTTCCTCATGTGCATCCGAAATTAACATTTCTGCACCAGGATAAGGAGCAACAGCCAGCATCTCATCGTATGCACCATCTGTATCTGGATAGCCGTAAGCTTCATCGACGGGGTACTCCACATCTACTGGATATGCTACATCAGAAGGGTATTCTGCATCAACTGGATAAGGTACAGCCTCGTCAATCGGATAGGGTACAGTCTCATCAATTGGATATGGTATATCTGCAGCATTTTCTTCTGCGTTGCCGTCATCTTCATCGTCAGATGGTGGTGGTAGACACATGTCCACCTCTGCTCTCTCCTCCTCTTCATCATCCGATGGCGGTGGCACACACATGTCCACCTCTGCCTTCAACTCTTCCTCGTCGTCAGAAGGAGGAGGGACGCACATATCCACCTCTGCCACATCGTCTCCTTCGTCATAAGGAGGAGGCACACAGACATCTACTTCTGGCTCCTTGGCATATTTCAATGGTGCTTCTAAAATCTCCGATTCTTGCTCCAATAATGGTGCTTCTGCAATCTCTGATTCTTGCCCATGTGCATCATCTTCAATCACTTTCTCAACCTCTGCTTCTGCTTCCTGATCCTCTTCTTCCAACACAGCTACCTCCGGTGGCCCAACCATAAAATCAACACTACCCATGGCGATAAACTCTCCTTCCTCAGCCCTCTTCACCGGAGTACTATCGGGAAAGAAACCAGCCACCTTCCAACCATTCATTTGTATACCGCTGAATGGACCTTGTATTGCTCCCGTGGAATTGTCGGCGTAATACCATGTGGATTGATTTGGATCATACTGTCCAATTTGTTGTTGAGTAGAGGAATGAAGTTTCTGCTGTCGATACTTAGCCTCTACAGCCTGACGTTCCATCAATTCTCTATTTCGATATTCACCATATCCATCGGCAGAAGGACAGCATGGATCATAATTGTCTCCCTCTTTTTCTACTTTTGCCGCCTTGTTCTTTTTGTTAAGTTTGTCTCGTTGCCATTTTGGTAAATAAGGCTCCGGTGCAACAGTAGTATAATCGGCACTGGATTGGAGAGAGGTATCGTAGTCCATTTCTTCGGTGGAGGCCCAAATGTCGGCTAAAGGTTTTGATTTGGTTTTGCGTGATGCTCGGAGGACGGAGGCGGATGGTGCGGGGAGGGATGGGATGGATTTCGGTTTGGGTTCGGTTGGAGGTGGAATGTTGGATGGAGGAGGGGGAGGCGGTGGTGGAATGGATGCTGGATTCATTAACTGCTGAGAATCTGCAATACTCTGATTAGAATGTTGTATTGGCGGAGCAGAAGGTGGTGGTGGCGGCGGTGGTG